>WBMZ01008142.1:0-59249 GCA_013400975.1 Atrichornis clamosus | reverse complement strand
TGCTGCCGCTGCCGCCGCCGCCGGGGCCGGGACCGGCCGCCCCCCGCCTCAGCAGCGCCGCGGCCGCCGGCTGCCCCGCCATGCCCGCACCATCATACACGCCCCCGCCGAGGCGCCGGCGCTGCGCCCCCTTTGGAGGACGCGGGGCGCGCAGGGACGACCGCCCTTTCCCGGGCGGCGGCGCAGGTTCAGCGCCGCTTCTCTGCCATGTTCGCCGGCGCCCGCTCGTCGCCGGGAGGGCGGCGCGTCGCTGTCACCTCCCGGGTGTTCCTGCACCGCCCGCACCGCCCCCGCCGCACCATTGGCGGCCCCCCGCCCCGGCACCGCCCCGCCGCCGGCACCGGCGCCGCGGGGCGCCCCCTGGGAGCCGCGGGATCGCCCGCACGGCAGGGGCGCGGTGCAGGCGTCGCCCACAGGTGCGGTTTCGCGGCACCGCGGGGATTTGCCGCCCGCCTGGCGGGTCGGTATTGGGGCATCTCCGGAGATCCCTCCGCACCCCGCCTCTTCCCCCACGGGAGAGCCGCTGAGGGGTCGTGGTGATGGGGAGCCGTCGGGGTCACGCCCCGATGAAAGCACGGGAGAGCTGGGAGAGACACAGCGGCAGACTGGCGTGAGCCGGTCGTGTCCATCGCCCTGCCGTCCGTCTCCTCCTGGGACGGTCCTCCGGAACGGAGGTATCCGAAAGCACGAGGGGAGCTGCCCTGAGCCCTGGCAGCTGCCGTGCGCAGGGTCGGATCCAGCTCCACCACCCGAGCATCCCACCACATCCACCCGCCCAAGATGCCCAGCCAATATCTCCACTCCCCATCCCACAACGGACTGTTGGTCATTCGCACCCCTTAGAAATATCAAGTCTCTTCAGCTTTAATGGGACATGGTTCTTCCTTTTTTTTCCCAGCAAAGCATCTATATGAGAATCCCCTTCTCCATGGGTCTACTTATATCGTTCAAAAAACATGGATTTGCTAAGGCGGCTTAGAAAGCTTTAGATACTGCAGCCCAATCCACTTGTCCAGGGTCTCTGGATGCCTGGAAGAAGCCGAGGCAGGGCAGTAAACAGCCCAGGCACATAAATTTATTGTGGGCAGGAATCCTGCCTCCTTTGCAGATCCAATACTTGGTGCTGTGCTCTAGATCTGTCTCAGGAATGCCTGGTTTGCTGATGGCACATCAGGGATTTCATAAGCAGGTGCATGCAACACATAGAATCAATCACAGACTCATAGAATGGCTTTGGTTGGAAAGGACCTTAAAGAGCATCTAGTTCCAGCCCCTCTGCCGCAAACAAGGACACCTTCCACTAGACTAGGTTGCTCAAAGCCCCATCCAACCTGGCCTTGAATATTTCCAGGGAGGGGACAGCCACTACTCCCTGGGCAACCTGTTCCAGTGCCTCACTACCCTCACAGTAAAGAATTTCTTCCTAATGTCTAATCTAAAGCCACCTTCTCTCAATTTAAAACCATTGCCCCTTGCCCTGTGACTATATGCCCTTGTAAAAACTCCCTTTCCAGAAGAGCAAACCTTCCAGCACCACTGCAGTGCCCCTTGCCTGCTCCTGCTCATCCCACCTTTGCCCCTGTCTGGGCTGAACAACGGGGCCTCCAGAGCCGCTCTCCTGCCAACCTGGAGGCTGCCAGGTGGGTCTGGGAGTGGCCAAGGACTGCAGTGCCCATTGGCCTCACACAGGTCTGTACAGACCTTGTTCCAACAGAGGTGAATCTCTGCCCTGGCTCTGCACACAGATCAGTCACTCTGAGAGTAGAATAGCTCCCGTGAGTGTCTCACAGTTACCTCGGTGTCTACCTCACTCCTTAAAAGGAGAATTAAGAGACATCCTGCTTCCAATTAGAGCATAAGAATAAAGATGTTTTTCCACAACTGTCTTTTACACCAATTCCTGGGAGAAGGGAAGAGAAGGATAAGTAAGCAAAGGGAGGAAGGAATGAGAAGAGAGTAAAGGGAAAAGGAAAGGGAAAGAAAAGACAAAAGAAATTTAAAACCTTCCCTATATGAAACTCCTGGAAATGTGCCAGGGTCAATGTTGCAAACATAATGTTCCAAAAAATTAGGCTTGGAAGCCAGCACTCTTCTCCCATACTCTGTAAAGAGGTGGGGTGGGTTTTTTTCCTGCCACCATCTCACAGCAAACACTTCTTTATTACAAAAAGCAGAGACACTGAAAGGCTTGCTGCAAGTTAAACATCTTTTGCTTTCCATGCACAATTAGTGCTGAAGTGAAGGAGATGGATGTTCTTTGGCATCTGACAATTGAAACACAATCCAGATATATTTCTCAAAGAACCACAGGGGTATTACCTTTCTTTAAAATACAAAGATTGCTTTGGAGTTCTCCATCAGACATTCAAACCTGCTTATAGGGGTTGTTCCCAGGATAAAAATTTGGAATATCTGTCTTTTCTTAATTGCTTGTCTGCACATAATAAAAAACCCAAAAAAAGTAGCTAGGCTACAGACACAGGCTAAATATGTGAAGGTTGAAGAGAAATTTCAATTTCTATTTAGTGCCTATTTAGTCACTATTTAGCTTTTATTATTTTAGTAGGCACACACCACTTTATGAAATTCTGTGTAAGGTCACCATTTTGAGAAATGTTCAGTAATGCCTTAAAACTAGGAATTAAGAACTAGATGATGAAATTATTATGTTCTGCTACATCTACTGCTTCCCTAAAAATAATTTTTCCTTGCTTTTTAATTTTTTTTCTCCAGTTAGGTTAACAAGGCTTTGCAGAGTTAAACTGGGCAAATGGCACCTAGCCCTTAATACTCCAGTAGCCAAGTCAACCTCTGAGCAAGCCTGAATGACCACATCTGCAGCGGCACTGTGTTCCCCCTCAGTTGTTGCAGGGACTTTTGGGGACACACTGCGTATTGTTTGTACTGGAGTGGGGTCAAATCTTTCTTAATGAATTATGTGAAATAGGGCCACCAAGTCACCTGCCTGTCCTCGTGAGCACCCAGAAGGACTGAGGGAAGCCAGTGAAGGACAATTGGCCTTTCAGGAGTGCAGACCATGTCCTCACTATGATGTAGGCAACTGCAAACATGAGTGAAAGCCGAATCTTTGCTCAAACCACATCACTAGTGCTGCCAGTTACTTTTGACTTGAAGTACTATCAAATCTAGGCAAGATTTTTTGTGCAAAACAGAAAAGATTAAGACAATAACAAAGTGCCTCACTTTGAAAGGATTTAGGACCCTAAGCAGGACCGAGGTTCACTGGTTGAGTGTACTGAACTACGAAGCCTCTTTTACTCTGTATTTTAGACCTTTACACATCTAAACCTGTCAGTGTTGTCAAGGGAGCCAGCATTTTGTTCTTAATGTTGCTAAAGCTTCCTTCAAGGAAAATACACACACAGAGATTTCTCTCACAGAGACAGTGTTAGACAGTTTCTAAATTCTGTAAAGAAATCAGCAGGAAACTAATAAAAGTGTTGCCATCACAATTCTGTTCCTTTTGCTTATTTCAGTTGAGTTTTGTGGCTCTAAGCTGTTATACTGTACAATGTACATAATAGGTATATTACCAACTTTATGTGAGAAATCACAACTCAATAGCACTCCTACAGAATTCTCATACAGCTGTTTGCAAAAATTTGAAATTTTCTCATTTAACTACCTAAAAATGCTTTATTTAGCTTTTGTATTTAGTTTTATCAGTATTAAGGTAGCTATTAGCTTGAGAGTACTAGATATAAGAGGATATATAAAAGGTATAAAAAATCAATCAAGCCTACGTGACATAGAAAAAAACATTATCTGTTGGCATAAGTAAAATGCAGAAGGTTGGTGGTCTCCTACATACAGATAGCACTTAGTCAATAAACGTCCTCAATTTACTTTCTCAATGTGTGAAGGCATCTTCCCACGTAATGCAGAGCTTTCAATTCTCGAGCCTGCTCGACTCAGCACAAAGATAAGATCCACCTCATGGAGTACCAGGATCCCACAGTGTTTCTTTCTGACTTCTCTGTACTTAAAAGAAAATCTGGCCTTTTTCAAATTTTTAAACATTTATCCAGTCAGATTCCTCGGTTGCATTTCTCAAACCTCTCATACGTCCATCTGAACAAAAAGGGAAAGAGCTGAATAAGACATAGCTTCAGAGAAATCCTGAAATGGAGGTTGCTGCTTCTCCAGATACTTATCAATTTCCAGGATTTTAAGATTAATTAGCTCATTTCCTTTTACATAGTTCAGTGTCTTTAAACATGAAACAGCTGTGAATGTTCATTAACCAGTAGATTCTTTCTAGGGTATGAGGTTAGTGATCACCACTACTGGGCTTCTTTTATAACTCTGACGCTTGAAATTATTTGCATGGAAATAGTATTGCTTCAGAGATGTGGAAAAAGTGGTGATTCAAACCTGTCTGGTTCTCCTACTCAGCTGTACTGACTCATCCACAGCTTTAATGTGCAGCACAAAAAAGGGTGTGTGAGCTAAGTCGCTCAAGTCCCTTTTTTACATCTAATGCCACACAACCGGCAGTTTCCCAGGCTGACAGGAATTTGTTCTTGTGAAGAGCCAGATTGTTTTAGTGTCTCTTTTAATGCATTACACTGAGACAATCCACAGAAGTTTTTGCTCTGAGATCTGAAGGCAGAAATTGCTTTAACATTTGTAGTATTAAATGGTCCAATGTGCAACACAGAGAACTAGAGTAGACCACATTGCTAGCAAAGGGTTCATAATACATTCATCCCTCTTCTGTTCTGATCAATGAGAATTGTGACCATACATGGGGTCTCTGAGGCTGTTCAGTACAATTTCTATGTTTATTCCTTCTCACTTTCCAGAGCCCTTCTTTAGAAGATATGTATGCCAAGTGTGGATGGGATGAGAGGAAACTACAGAGGCTTCAAGAAACGACATCATTAACAAGATAGTTGTGAATGCATTGCTGCTCTGTTCACTAAGGCACGGAGGAGGGCCTAAATAAGTACAATTTCAACTCTTTGACAGTCTATTACATTCTGTGAAGACAAGTGCGTATATTCTTGCTTTTCATGTGGAGAAACTAAGACTCAGGGAAAATGAGTGCAATGTTCTCTGTTGTTCTCTGTTGGGTCTTTTTGGGTGCTTGAGGACAACGCGGCACCCAAAATGGGACACTCAACTGGCATACACTTACTGTTTTGGTCTGGCTGGCTTTCCTAAGCTCCTGTGGGTCAGAGTTCAAAAACGTGAGAAAGCAGGTAGAGAAGAACCTGTGAGCAAAGATGTACATGGGATCACCTAATGAAAGTAGGGAATAGGCACACAGCTGCACGGGTGCAACCAGGACCCATGATGGTGCAATATGTGCTTAAAGATCACATCAGTCATTCCCTCCTGACAGAAACATGGGCGCATGCAGCAGACAACAAACACGCAAGCACTGCATGATCAGATGTGTTGCATGCACTTGCTTATGAAATCCCTGACATGCCTTCAGCAAACCAGGTGTTCCTGAGAGAGATCTAGAGCAGGAAGCCAGGTATTGGGTCTGCAAAGAAGGCAGGATTCATGCCCACAATAAACTTAACTTTACGTGCCTTGGTTGTCTGCTGCTCTGCCTGGGCTTCTTCCAGGCATCCAGAGACTCTGGACAAATGCTGTGGACTGGGCAGCAGTAGCTAAAGCTTTCTAAGCCACCATAGCAAATCTATGGCTGTTGAACTGTGTATGTAGACCCATGGAGAAAGGGTTTCTCATATTAGTACTTCACTGAGGAAAAAAACACGGCAGTGTGAATGAGTCATGTAGAAATCCTTAATTCTGAAAAATGGTTTTGAGCCTAAGCAGTAGTTTGTGTCATATCACACTTGTTAAGTGCTGTGCAAATAGCTGTAAGATGCTGCCGAAGTGGTTATTATTTTAGCAATATTACACTGCACACTGCTTGCAGGGCATCTGAGATGTTGCCTTGGGATGAAAATAGCAGAGAATCATCACTTTATTAGTCATTCAGGAGTGGATGAAAGTGAGCATGTGTTGTGATTTCTAGACTTCTAAGCATGCTCATGCTGGGTGGGACTTGAAAGGGTTCAGTTGGTTAGAAAACTCCCTTTTATCATAAAGTCATGGAATCATTAAATGGTTTGGAAGGCACCTNAGTCATGGAATCATTAAATGGTTTGGGTTGGAAGGCACCTTAGAGACCATCTAGTTCCACCTCCCCACGCCACGGGCAGGGATACCTTTCACTAGATCAGGTTGCTTAAAGGCCCATCCAACCTGTCCTTGACACTTCCAGGGATGAGACAGCCACAGCTTATCTGGGCAACATGTTCCAGTGCTTCACCACCCTAATAGTAAAGAATTTCATCCTGATATCTAGTCTAAACCTGCCCTCTTTCAATTTCAAACCATTGCTCCTTGTCCTGTCACTATCTGCCCATATAAAAAGTGCCTCCCCCTCCTTTTTATAAACCCCCTTAATGTAACAGAAGGCTGCAGAGAGGTCTCACCAAAGCCTTCTCTTCTCCAAGCAGAACAACCCCTGCTCTCTCAGACTGTCTTCACAGGAGAGGTGCTCCAACACTATGGCCTCCTCTGGACCTGCACCATATGCCTTAGATGTCTTCTGTGACAATCTGCTCTCTGGTTTTCCAGTGCACAGAGCTGTGGCTCACCAGACTGTCGTTTCCCATATCTTCTTTTCTTACCTTTTAAAAACTGGGAGAGATGTTTCCCTTTATCCAGTTACCAGGGACTTCACCTGACCACCGTGACCTTTCAGATACGACGGAGTGTGGCTTGGCAACAACAGCAGCCAGTTCCTTCAGGACCCTGGGATGCATTCCATCCAGTCCCATAGACTTGTGATTGTTCAGCTTCATCAGTGATCCTGTATCTGCTCTTTGCTTATAGTGGGAGGGACTTCACTCCCCTGACACCCACCCAGAGGATCAGGGACTTGAGAGAAGCGGGAAGCCTGACTGCCCATGAAGGCAGAGGCAACGAACCCGTTGAGTACCTTAGCCTTCTCCATATCAGTTGCCAGCAGTTCACCCTTCTGGCTTATAGGGGGAGTACACTCTCCTTGGCTCTGACCTATGTACTTATAGAATCCCTTCTCATTATTCTTCACATCCCTTGCCAAGTCCTGTTCCAGCTTTGCCTTGGTTTTCCTGATCCCATCCCTACACATTCAAACAATATCCCTGTACTTTTTCCAGGTCACCTGTCCCTGCTTCCACTGGCTGTGTATTTCTTTCTTACTGTTCAGTTTGATGATGAAATCTGTGCTCAGCCATGCTGTTTTCCAGCATGCTCTGATTGATGTCCTACACACTGGGATAGAGAGCCCTTGCACTCTAGGAAAAATGGTCCAAGAAAAGAATATAACTCAAGAGTGCTCCATGCTGGAGTGAGCTCCCTTCTCAGCTGTCCTCTCTCAGAAAGCAGTTAGGATTTCAATGTGACTTGCAAGAAACCTTAATGGACACAGCTATGGAACAGGTTTTAAAGGAAAATATATTTATTGCATGAATAATTTTTAATTGTCAGGTATGCTAAATAGTGCAGACTTGGACAGCCTTCCAGATACTGCAAATCTGTTCCATTTCACAATGGAAAACCTGCTGCTGTTTAACAAAGGCTCAGTAATTCAGGCAGAGTAGAAAGCAGTGTCTGTCTACCTGTTGAAACCAGCCCATATCCTGTGCACACTAAAAAGATACTGAATCCCAGGATCATCTCTTTCTTGGGAATAGATGAACCCAGCTCATTTTCTCTGGAGAGTGCTCTCTTCCAATGCAGGCTTGTGTCCTGCTGCTGGTCTTTACATACATATTTTTTTAATGATATTCAGTACAGAAACTTACACTTTTCCTAGGATCTGTCCAAGGATTTGTTAGCTTCCTGGACAGATACAAATGCCAGCCTTCTCTTTCCCTGCTAGGCTACTGAAGGGAAATGTACTGACGCAGTGGTATTTACTGCATTATCTACTGAGCTCCCTGCCAGACTGAAGTACGATCCTATGATCCTAGGTAGCCTTCCTCACCTGTTTCCATTTCAATTTTGAATTTATGGCACATGCAGTTGGAGCTCTGGATTGGTATTGTGATTATTTTTAATCTGAACAAATAAATGCAAGTTAATGTGTGTTTCTTTTTTATGTATTGAGGGGGAAAGAAAGAGAAAACCCATTAGTTAGGTCTACGCTAGCACAGTAGCACAAGTGAGGTTGGTGCAGTTAGCTTTCAGATATTTTCACACATTGGTGTGCCTCTGCATAGCTATTGCTCCCTTAAAATCATGCTCTTTAAGACTGTAACACTGTTAAATCTCGGGCCTTAGATCTGCCAACTCTACTGATGTGATTCTGTTGAAGTCTGGCCTGCACAACCTGCTCTGTGACCTTGCTTCTTTAAATCAGTAATGGTCAATCATGTCTTGTTTAATTGCACAAAGGGTAAATTCAGTCCAGTTTCGTTTGAAGGCTCCTGACTCTTTGCAATTTCTCCTTTATCTGCAATAGTAAATCCATTATTTTTTGTTATTTCTGGAGGTTCTTTCTTCAATCCAGGCAAATATTGAACCTTTACAATGTCTGTAGTGAAGAAGTTGAGTGTTGTCATCCTCAGGAAAGAAGTTATGTCTCCTGGTCAGAGCAGGGAAGCCAATCCATTCCCGGGGTACCCCAGATTGCTGTCCACAATGGGGTGAGGAAAGTACATTGTCAAGTGCTTCAGGGGATCTGAAACTTGTAGCACTGGTTTCCTTATAATAAAGAAACCATCAGATTTTTTTTTAATTCTCTCCCTCCTAAGAGCCAAAGGTATTTCTTGGCTTTTTCAAAGTTGGAGACTTCCTTCTTGAAATCAGGTTTAATTGCTTCCCCTTCCTCTTTCTGCCTTGCCCTGTATCTGCCATCACTCAGAACAGGTCCTGCCCTGGTGTGCCCAGAGGAACACACTGAACAATTTCTGGTATCCAGGCCTGAATCATCACCATCAAAATGAGAGAGGCTCTCTCATGTAATCTGCAGACTGAGGCAGGTAACCAGGCACTGATTTTAATGAGGTTATATTTTTGAGATGGTCTTTGAAATCATAACTGCTAGAGACTGACTCCCAACTCAAGATAAAGAGAGAACGTCCACACCAGAATTCCTTGTTAATATTTAAGCAAGGCTTAATCTTCCTCTTGAAATTAGAATACGTCCTTCAAAGGAGCTTTATTTAAGAGAAGAATGTTTCTTCAAAAGTATTTTAATAGCTTAGATAACTATATATATGTATCATCATCATCAGGCTTCAGGCATTAATCATTAGGAATAAAATGGATACTTAGCATTTTAGAAACTGGTGCAGCAACTGTGGTTTATTAAATAAACCCTCATGAAAGGACTTCATAATTTCTCATCTGAGTGAAAGCTACAGCAGGGAACTTCCAGTTGTCACAACTTCCAATTGTCCTGCCTCTAATGAACAGGATAGAGTTCCAGCTGTGTACGTGCCTTTCTGCTGCTTAAGGACACATCACCTTTCAGTGTGGGACAAATGACCAAAAGTGGATGAATGAGGATTGCTCAATAATAGAAGAATTATTTTTATACTAATAAGGCTATGCGATAGCTCTCAGCATATCTAATATTAGAAAATCATAGCAACAAAGAAAGTAGGGCAGCTTTATTAAGGACAGTACGGAATCACGAATCTAATGCAGTACACATCGAGCTGTGTCCCACATACGCCCTATGTGGGACACTGTCAAATGTATGACTGTGCTCCTATTATTCTAACAAAAGACAAAGGAGGGTGCTGAATACAGCAACGCAATCATTGGCAGTGTTCAGGTTAATATCTCCGTCAGATGCATAATTTTTATAATTTATCATGAAAAGCTAGGCTGGTTTTAATCACATTTGCAAACCATTTGACAAATCCAGGTTAGAGCATTTACCCTCAGACTTTAGACTTAACCGGATTTGATTGCACAGAGAAATAGTTTTCAGTGTAGTGAACTTTGTGATTAGGTAAGGCTCAAAGGCAAGTCAAAAATATGCATGAAGCACTTGCCATGAAATCTTGCACATCTCAAGGAGAGACGCTCACATTTTCTTTCATTAATTTCACACTTGAAAAAATGCAGACATTTCAGATCCCAGTTGAGGCAAGGAGAATCTCTGTGATTCTGGAATTTGACGTTCTCATCCTAGCATTGTTTTTATGATTTCAGATATCTGAACAAAGAATCGCTGTGCTGTTCATCTGGCATAGAAAATGGTCCAGAATTAAGTTGTGACTAATTTTCATGACAATTAAGGAGGAGGAAATATCAACTCTTTTCTCACAGAAAATGCCCTAAGCCTAGATTCAAAGCAGCTTCACGTGGGTGCAAATCCTGCTCTTCTCTGCATTAAACTCCCCAAATATGCACAGTCACAAGGCTTTACAATCCTGCAGTTATGCCTTTCAGTCACGGCAGACAAACCTGCCTTGAGTCAGTTCCTCGCCATCAGACTTGCAGTAGAGCTAACCAGTAGATAACAAGTTTTAGCAGCACCCAATGTCATCTCCTATTTATCTTTATCCCCCATGCAGTGCATCATACAGTGGTATTTGATCTGAATATTGATGGCTGCCAGCATGCTACACTCAGCACGTTCATTGTGAAAAAAAAAAATCCCACAAAACCAAATCAAGCAAACAGAACTCAAAAGCAATGGCAAACAGTCTTGGAATAATTCAGAGGCAACGGCCGGCACCAGGGAATTTGGTAACCTGCATGCACAGCAACATACCCGCAGAAGAACATGGCTGCCCTCAGAAATGCCCCAGAGCTCACTTCCTATTCCTGGAAGGAGGTATAATTGCAGTGAGTGGTTTGGTGGGATTTTGAAACTCTCCCACAGGCGTTCAGGGGAGTTATGCTGCATTTGGGCTGGGCAGGTTTAGTACAAAATGTGGGCAGGATGTGCAATACTGGAGCAACTCTGAGAGTCAGACAGAAAAGAGGGAAGAAGTGGATGGGTCCCAGGTAAGAAGGACCACAGTAGAGGGAAATGTGAGGCAAGTGCATTCGCTGGAAGCCGATTGTGAGGGAGGGCTGGGAGCGAGCGGAGGTGAACCGAAACGGCAGCAGCAGTGACAGGGTTAGCAGCCTGCCTCCTTCTTCCTCCCTTTCCACCGCAGAGGCACGAAAACTCCCTACCTCCTGCTGTGAAAAATGAGCAGGGTGGAGTGATTCATACGTGTGGGATTTAAACCATCTATTTTAACTGTCACTTAAAGGAGAAAGCAAGTGACCTTGGCAAAAGTTATCAGGTTTTATTCCTGTTTTGCATTTGTATGTAATCATTTTTCCGAAGAACACTTGATGCTTGGTAGTTGGTAACTACTGAGATTTCTTTCACAACACCTGAAGACTTTTGCTGTATTTAATACTTGCTTGTTTTGCTAACTCAGAATGTGATATGTATATGTTCAAATACTTAAACAACTGACATTTTTATTCAAATGCTTAATGTTTACCTTTTATTATATTAGAAAAGAGCAAATTATATTTTGTACTTACTAGGTAATTCAATTCTTTTTCTTAGTAGTTACGTTGAATTGCCTTTGGAGAGAAATTAGGGTATAATAACATACCAAAAGGCAGCATTGCTTTCCATTATCAAATAAAGTCATATAAAATGATTTGGATATGAAAGAAGAAGAAGATGTCAAAACACATTTTATTGTATTTAAAATTGACTGTATTATTATACAAAGAAAACTGACGCTCATGAAATAACTGCTAACTAGTGCTTAAACAGCCTGGAGTGAGTAGATCTTAGTCCTGATGTCTCAGTTGATTCATAGTCTGGTGGGTAGGAAAAAGACATTTACAGATTTTTTTAACATGTAATTAATTTCTCAGTTCTAATGAAAAAGTGGTTGGCCAAGCTAAAATGAAGAAACTGAAATAAAGGAAATACACTTTCTTCACTTGCAATAAAGGCTCCAAGTGAAAAACGCTTGTTTATCATATTAGTAAGTGGTTGGCACACTTCACTTAATGCCTTGGCTCTCCATTTCACTGCTCTGCCTTTCTTTAGAACATTGTTAGCAAACGTGTTACCAAAATGCTGAGCTTTTAATTTCAGCAAGGACTGGACCTCAGGTGTCCCCACCTCCTCACAACCAGGGGCCTTCTCTTGAGAGCTGCAAGGTCACAGTTGGCTTAAGAAAAATGAAAATACTCCACAGGGAGTGGGAAGGCTGGACTGGGAGAGAGAGGCTAAGAGCTACTGGGAGCCTGAATGCAAGAACAATCTTCCAAAAGGTCAAAGATAGGATTTCACATTCTCTCAGGGCAGTGAGGGTTTGGATTTGATTCTCCTACAACTTGAAGTCATACCTTAACTACAGAGTTCATGCGTAAGAGGGAACATACTGTCACCTCCAGATTGGCTCTCAGGGGCGGTGAGATGAACTTTGACTCCAAATGCCGAACAGGTTGAGCAGCGCCAGTTTGGGCACTGTGGTGCCCAAGTCATGCATTGAAGGTGGTGCTCCTCAGATCCAGAGCAATTTATATCTTTAAGGAAACAAATCAAAAGGCTGTTCTCTGCAGACACCACAACAGCTTTTCTTTGCAGCCAAATACAATTAGGGATGTTCAGTACTTGTATTTTCCCCATTCTGCCTGTTCATGCTGCCTTTAGCAATAATTTAACTTTGTTTTTAAATTATCGTGCTTCCCACATATCACCTTCTGATATCTTGCAGACCATTAGTAGCTTCCAGACTGGAGGTTAAAAAGCTTTGACCCTGGGGACTCAACAAGTGGAAACTAACTGCACAGAAGGGTTGGGAGCACAGGATAAAACTGGATTTGTGACTGCCAAAAATATTAAACTTTCCTAAATCTAGCATAAAGTATTTTTCCATGTCACAACCAGCACATCCCAAAACAGAAACCACATCTTCTGAGTTTCAGCCCAAAGCCTCTCCACTGGGCCACAGTTACTGCATCTGCATTAATTTTGCATTTCCACATCTGGTAGAAAAGCACTGTTTTAAAGTCTTTAATTCCCAGTGAAATCTTCATCAACACCAAAAAGCTTCCAAGGCATCCTTAACACTGCTGTCTCCCAATGTACTCCTCTTGAATTAGACTTGTCATACAGATGGCATATGTTGATCATTTTCAGGAAAGAGGTTGCTCTGGGTTTTTTTTGTGACATGTTGATTAGAACCATCCTGATTCCACCAAGGAAAGCAGATGATTCATACCATGGGACCTTCTCTTCCACATTGTTCATATGCATTAGCTACTTTCATCTGCTGGAGAGAAGTAAGATTCCTTCTGGCCAGGCAGTCCAACCTCCTAGGAGATCCTTCTGAAGTCAAGGAGTTTTCCAGAGGTGTCAGTCACGCCATGTTCAGTGCTTAACACTGTGGAATGCTTCTAAATTAGACCTCAGCACGGGATAAAGCAAGATACATGATTGCAGATTTGGACTAGGCAAACCAAGATGCCGAGGACTAGATTTCCAGAAACCAAATTTTCCGGTCTGTTATTACATGAAGATTGAGCCCCACTGCCCCTGGAAAACATATCCAGTCTTGCTGCTGTGTTTGTTTTATTAGATACAGAAGTTGCCGCATGCTCATAAACCTCCAGGGGAGAGGAGTACCACTGAGTTTAAAAGGGCTTTAAAAGCAAATAATCACCTGATTTCCTCTCATGATTCTCAAAACTCTCTCCTAATTTCTAGGCAAACAGCTGCCATATTAATCAAATCTCAGCTGGCATGGCAAAACTGTGATCTTGCCAGTTTCTTGCCTGTATCTGTTTAATGCTCCTTCAACTGGCTTCTGAAAGTCTGGTTCAAAGTAATAATTTTTTTACATTCAGTTCATATTCATGGCTGGGAGAACTTTGCCTTGACCAATATGCTGGTATAGAAAAATCTTCTCAGTAGAAGGAGAGATAACAGCTACATGCAGGCATTACCTTTTAATCACAGAAGACTGATGGATTGCCTGAGACAAAACAGAAATTACTGGTGCAGGAATGCCTACTTAATATGTGGAAGAAATTTCTGTGCTCTGCCTAGAATACACAAAGGAAGGTGAGAGACAAAAGGGAACAGAGAAGCAGAATTTGTTGCCTTACAAAAGGAAGATGAAAATGTTCAAAAGAAATGTCAAGTTAGACAGGAAAAAAAGAGAACTTGAAAAAAACCTCTGTTTAGAAGAGGTGCCCAAAAGAGACAGCATAAAACAAGCACTGAACTGTACAGCTAGTTACTTGGATGACTGGTTTGGCATTTGCTTAGTTTTTGTTTGTAGGGAGCAAAACTTAGAACAGTTTTTGTTTGGAGCATCTTGTCTCACTCCAGGAATTTACTGGTGCTTCAGAATTTCACAAGTAGCTCTTCCAGTTACCCAAATAGCAATGGAAAAATGCTAAAAGAATCTGCCCACCCTTACTCCTTTTTAATTGCTCCCTGGAAACTTTTCACACTATCCATCACTCAAGTCTTGTCAAAACTCTCTTCCAAAGAAAGCTGGACTCCCTGCAACTCCTCCAGGAAAGAGGCAAGTGTAACGTTTGCTGCCAGTGACCTGGACTGGAGAGTATTTTGGTAAAGTCCCCTTCCCTGATGTACCCCTCCTCCTTTGATCTGCAATGAGCTCACCTCAGCACCTACATGCAAAGGAGTTGGAGATAACCTTGCACCAGGTAATCGCTCTCCTCCCTTCCCCCTGAAATCAAAACCCAACTCTTTGCCATGACAGAGGCTCCTAAGAGGCAAAGAGGAGACCAGGGTTCACGCCTTCCATGAGCAGGTCGGATGCTGGTGGCGATGGTCTGGCAGTGGTGCCCAAGGTCTGTGTGAGAGCTGGGTCACCTGCCTAGGGGCAATCCTGAGCCCACGCAGCCATGCCTGTGCCCCAAATGCTTTCTGCCCACCCATCCAAGGCAAAGCTCATGAAACCCAGAAGTCTCGCAAACTCCCAGCATGCAGCTTAGCCATGCAGCTCTTCCCCTGACTGTGAAACCCAAAATTGTGTGTTTTCCAGGTGGTCAACTCATACACACATAACAAAACTTTTCCTGGGGAGAAGTGAGCCCAGAAGGTACCAACAACCAAGTAAGTGCAGGAGAAAAGGAGCCACAGATAAGGTGCTTGGATATCTCCTGTCACCTTTGCATAGATATTGTGCCCAGTCAGCATTTGATTTTTAGGTTTTTACTTTTACCCAGGATCATCTTGTTGGTTGTCCGGCAGATCAGTTGGTGTTTCTGCATGGGAGCTGTATCTGGAAATGTTGGGCCTCCCTGCAGGGTAGGAGCTAATCGGGCTCCACTGGATGCTCTGTAAGCACAGCCTTTCCCATGTGTGGGCACGGCATCACCACAGGTTCAACGCTTGCTGGTGGCACTGCACATACGCAGAACACAGACATCTGTAGGACACACGCTCATGGCCTTCCAGAAACCTGGGGGCTACCACGAAGGCATTAGGTCACACACATGGGCATTTTGTACCCAGAAGGTCCTAGGGAAAGACATGACAGCCCTCAGCATGGATCTTCCTTTATCTGCAGAAGGGCTTCTCTGTCCCTCTGCACATCCCTGTATCCATAACTCATCTGGTGTGCAGGCTGTGCTCCAACAGGCTGCATATGATGCCTCTTTTCAGCCAAGATAGTGGGAGCTCTGTTGATCTTTACTTATCTCTGACTGCTTCTTCACCTATTTGTTACATATATATTAGTGCCTTTTCAATCCACAGAAATAATTTTTATGTGCCCATAGGGCACATCACAACAAATGGCACTTTTCATCAGCAGGTTCCAAAGCACTTCTATAAAGGAGTCTGGCATTTTTATCTCTCATTCATCTATGGGAACATCGAGGCATAGGAAGGTGGAAGGCTACAGTCAGTCTCAGCTCAGCAGTGAATCCAGGGATAGAAACAATTTCTACTCCATTCAAGTCCAATGTCATATAAAAAGAGACCTCTGGGCTTGGTTATTGGGGTTTTAAGTGCCTATTTACCACTTCCTGTTATGTAACCTGTGTATCTTATACCTGTTCTCTCCTCAGTTGCAGAAGCCTTGTGTTGTGCACCTCACCCTTCCCTCCATGGTGAAACAGAAGGGGGCCAGCTGACAGCGATCCACTACTTCTTTCTGGAACACATGTGATCAAAAACCAGCAGCTTTTGGCAGGAAAAGACTGAAAAATATCATTGCAATTAATGTGGAGAAACTTGAAGCTACAACACCGTGAGCAATTCTGCAGAATGAAGCATAACAGTGCAAAAAGACTAAGTGATGTTTTACAAGCCATATGGGGTTTTTTTCAGAGAATGCTGGGTACTTTTTAGTAGATCAGCTGGATGGGCAAATTCCTGAGTTTTTATGACAGGGCATAGAATGAAAGTCTGTTGGATGGGCATGTCTGGTGTATCAGAAGGTGGATATCAGAACTACTGAAAGTTTAATACTGCTGGTTTAATGTAGAAGAAAACTCTTTAATGGCAACCTGCCTGGGTTGGGGTTACAGAATCTCAGTCAAATTCAGAAGCAGAAGCATAAGATCAATACAGAGCAGAGCACCAATTAACAGCCCTGGTTTTCAAGAGCATCCTTCATTTGTCCTCTAAATTTTCCTTTGTCTCTGTCACAGCTCAGTAGACAGCACTGAAATTTCCCTTATAAGTTATGAAGCAGATTGCAGCAAGCTGGAGAAGCGACACCGTATACATTAGAAATCATTGTTAATCATAGATAGAAAAACAACTTCCAGGTTTAAATATGTATGCTTTCCTTGCCTTAGATCAGAGATTTACTTGAGAAACAAACATGATTTGTTAAGTAAATGCTTTTAAAATTCTCCTAAGAGATATTTCTTTAAAATACAGTGTATATCCTTGTATGTATAATACAGTCACATTAGGGAAAATACAAACAAATGACATTGAAAATGCTTAGATCAGTGTTTTCCTCTGAGAGTCAGACAGCGGCAGCTCCAGCATCTCTGTTCCCCTTCCCTTCAAGCACCCCACCAAACACTGGGAAAGCAACTCAGCCTGAATTTCATTATTTCAGTTGGTTGGGCTTAGCTTGTTCCTTTTTCAGGACAGGCCTCTACAGAGCACCACCAGCCAGAGTGGGTTTGATCCCTTGCTCTCTTACCTCCCTTCCTTTCTTTTTCATGAAATTGCATTTTTGCTCCCTGGAGAAACACTTCAAACCAACAAGCAGAGCTGGTGGCGACTGGCCCACAAGCAGGGCAGGAAGCCCGTCTGCACCACGAACAGGTGCCACACACACGTGGTCACTGAGGTCACCTGCTGTCCCCTCATGGGCAGAGTCCCCCATGGCAGTCGCACTCACCAGCCTGGAGGGTGTGACACAGGTAGCCCCAGCCTGGAGTGAGCCGTCAGCCCCTTCCCACCTGTGCACAACACTCCCCTGCCTCACCAGTGTGACCACCTGGAACTGCACAAGTATTCACAGGGAGGGCAAAAATAATGGGGGGTAACACCCGGGAGTATTTAGCATCCTATTCATTGCCAGAAGCACTGTAGGAAATTCACTTTACTTCAGGACTGGATGCTTTAGAGTTCTTTTTGTTGCCTACCAGAGCGATTTCACCTAAGCATGGTCTCCTCTAAATAATCCACTTCCTCTCACCTAATAAGCACATCAATTCAGGTCACTCTGGCAGGGAAAATGCACTCTCAGGCACTGTTTTCCCAAGAGAAGTGGGGAATATCCCAGGCATGGACAGGTCACACAACAGCTGGCTTCAGGAAGATGGTAATACTAATTGATCTGTGTTCATTTAATTAATTTTAGTCAATTACTCTGCTGAGACAGGTTGCTGTCAGCTGTACCTCCTCCTGGTGAGGGACTGAATCCACAGCGTTTGCTCTGAGCAGGGACCAAAAAAATCCATTTTTCTGAGCAGGCATGGCCGAGGTGGCCAGGGTGACACCAGGGATGGTGGTACACTCCAGGAAGCAGCGTGATGAAGGTGGCCAGGAGTACTCATCCATCCAGCCCCACATATCACTGCCCTGGGAAGGTTTTAGGGCTGACATTTTCTCTGGGGGAGCAAGTGCCCACAGTTGAGGGTTTTCAGTCACAGTGTGCTGGAATCAATGTGTGGTCTATGAGACTTGCATTTGGGAAGTGAACTTGGCCTCTGCAACTCCTCCTCCCCATCACTCCGTGCCCTGCTCCACACTGAGGCATTTGCAAGCTCGCATGGTCCCCTCCCACATTTCAGCAAGAGGGTGTCCTTTCCTGGCCTTTGGTAGGGCTCCAGGTGGGCACAACCTTACACAGATATGCAGTCCTAGTTGCCAAAGCTGTCAAAGTTGCCAAACTACAGCTATAAGAAACTACATAAAGACAGCATAAATGTTTGAAGAGCATGAGACTGAGTTTACTGTAATCACTTTGCTGCTTCTTTGGGAAAGAGGCCTGTCTACATAAACAAGGGCAACAGATAGTTAAGGGAGGGGGAGCAGGAATGGGGAGAGATGGATTGTAGTCTCCATTTCCAAATTCAGCCCATTCTGCCCTCAAACAGATTCCACTTTAGCTACACTGGGTTAACATTTGTGGTCAGGCACGGTCTTGGTAGCAATGTATACAGAGCAATTCAGGTGGAAATCTGTAATGTGATCAAACCTGGAAAAATCAAGCTTATTAGCATTTGGTTTTCATATAGTCCGTAACCCAAATAAAGTCACCTTTATTGTTTTTCCCACATCACCTGTTGTTTTAAGTTTATAGTGCTTTACAGGGACTCTACCATGCTGCACCCATTGTATCATTTTATGATTCTGAAGAAATAAATGATATTTGATGTCGTCACCTGAATTTCGATTACTGCCAGAGACAGATTGCTGGCATTTGTGCACTTCATTGTAGGCTTATATGAGAAAGGCTTTTGCGATGAGGAATGATGAAGGGTCAGGATTTCCATCTGGAATCATATTTCTAGAGCATTTAATCATTTATAAAGATTTGTTCCAAACAGAAAGTAATTTTTAAACATTGATACAATCAGCAGATCTTGTATTTCAGAAGTATAAAGGAAAATGCTCATCTTAAATATAACTTCTGTTCACAAGCATTTCAAGGACACGGATCAGTGAGTAGGGAAACAGTTAAGGAAACAAATGAAAAATTTGGGCCCGCAGAACACGTAGCAGGATGCTTTGCCTGGAATGGCATAAAAGAACTTAAACAATGCCCTATTTTCAAAGCTGTCAGGTCAAGTCCATCAGTGACAAGGGTAGCACCTCTTGGATAATGTATTTAAGAAGCAGAAAGAAGTTACTGCACAAGAGCGATTGCAGCTGGGGAGAGGAGAGCAAACATGTGAGAGAAACAGTCCTGCAGACACCAAGGTCGGTGAAGAAGGAGGGGAGGGAGGTGCCCCAGGTAATGGAGCCCAGATTTCCCTGCAGTCCATGGTGAGGCAGGCTAAACCCCTGCAGACTATGGAGGTCCACAGTGGAGCAGAAATCCACCTGCAGCCTGTGGAGGACCAGGTGGATGCCCCTGAAGGAGGCTGTGACCCCATGGGAAGCCTGTGCTGGAACAGACTCCTGACAGGACCTGTGGACCCATGGAGAGAGGAGCCCACACTGGAGCAGGTTTTCTGGCAGGACTTGAGACTCACACTGGAGCAGCCTGTTCCTGAAGGACTGCACCCTGCACGCCAGAGAAGTTCATGGAGATCTGTCTCCTGTGGGAGAGACCCTGCACTGAAGCAGAGGATGAGTGTGAGGAGTCCTCTCCCTGAGGAGGAAGGAGCAGCAGAGACAATATGTGATGATCTGACCTCAACCCCCATTCCACATCAACTTTTGCCACTGCAGGGAGGACGTGGAGAAAATCAGGAGTCAAGTTGAGCCCAGCAGGAAGAGAGGGGTGGACGGAAGGTGTTTTTAGGATTTGGTTTTATTTCTCATTATCCTACTCTGATTTGATTGGTAATAAATCAAATTAATTTTCCCCATGTCGAAACTGCCTTGCTCATGACGTTAATTGGTGAGTGTTCTCTCCCTCTCCTTGTATCCTTTCATTATATTTTCTCTCCCCTGTGCAGCTGAGGAGGGGAGTTATAAGAGCAGCTTCAGTGGGCATCTGACGTCCAGCCAGGGTCAACCCATCACAGACTTGAATGAGGTCAAGTGCAGTGACCCAGCTAAACAAGATGCAATTAATAGTAGACTCACCTCCCTTACCCTTCTTACCCCCAAACCTCCTCTTCTGTGCACACTTACTGCTCCTGGGGGGATAAAAACCAAAAAACCAACCAAACAAAAAAACCCCACAAACTTGAGAATAGCACCAATTAGTCACATTTAACATGGTTATTTAAATAGTTAACACATCTCTTTACTGCTGCATTTTTAACATATGCACCACACCCTGTTTATGGTTGATTAGGGAGGATTTGAATGCATTTTTCATCATCTTTTAGCACATCTTTTGGTGCATTGTTATAGAGAACTAAAGCTAGCAGTGTCTATAGGTGACACCACAGAGTTAACACTCATGTGCAAGGAATACTCTTAAGGAAAGTCCTGAACCTGGAGGGCATCCTGGAGGATATATCCTATAAATCAAATATGTCGTAACAAAATCCATGGATTTTTTCTGTCTCTGTGCAACACACCATTCCCTAAAGAAGCTGGTACTCTAATGGTTGACAGCTAAGAGGAACAGGAATAATTGCAGGCTGCTGCCACCTGTCTTAGAAAGTCACAGTGCCTTTTAGCATTGGGAATATTTGCTTGCTTTTTATCACTTTTTATCAGTGCTATTTGGTATTTATCACTGGTGAATACCAAAACCATACATAAGCAAACAAAATGTTTTTTAAAAGCGTAAATAAAACTGTGCAATCATGGTACTGTCTGTTGCTGTGCACAAGCATGAATGTGTGTGTTGTTTGCACACCTGGCTGTGAGAAGGATGTAGCTGAAGTTGGGTCTATGTTGAGCAGGGACTCTCTGTGCTGCCTGAGAAACTGGCTGCTAAACTACCTACTGTCCTACACATAAATAAATGAATTTATATAAAAAATAAATTTATGCAGATGATATTTATAGTCGTAAGTTGGACACAGTGTCCTTATTTTTTGGCAGGGATGAGACAGTAGTGGCACAGGAAGGAGAAAATCTGGCGGCAGGCCCTAAGCTGATGCCAGTGCTGCAGGGTTGCCAGGTGAGGTAGTGTCTGGGAACTGAAGATGTTGCTGGATATAGGACAAACAATGCAGAGTGGAGCATCTAGCACACTGCTAAACACCAGGGATATGTAACTACATAGGGAACCAGAATGATCATTTTCACAACAGCTTTATGGATTAGAATACTTTCAGGAGATTTTAGGATTGGAACTGTTTCTGTCATCAGAGTTTTTGGGTTCTTATACCCATCCCAAAAAAATTTCCATGCCTCCCAGTTTAGGCTACATTTTTTAACAGAAACAGAATTTGAGTAAGGACCAACCTTTCTCTCACCTCAGAATATTTTACTCCTTGTCATGACACCACAGACCAGCAGGAATCTCAGTGGAGGGAAATTTCAGTCCAGAATTTAAAAGCATTTACTTTGCTCCTGCTGCTTTTCATCTCTTTTCTCTCCTCCTGGTGTGTATTTTTCTGCCCTGCTGATTGTGGTGCTGCATACTAATGGAGCAATACTTGGCCCATCCCCAGAGGAAGTTGCGTGCAGGTTTACTGAGGAACAGAGGGGTCAGAAGGAATTTCAGCGCATGCAATAACTCTCCTACTGATGGGATGCCTTCAGGTAACAGCATATAATTTGATCCCAGCCATTTTCTATTGTTATATCACTGCTGAAAGAGCACGTATCCAAAGAAATGTATACAACCCCCTCTCCCTCATTACATACGTATTCCAACAGTTTACAAAAGTATAACGTTTATGTATTTTCTTAAGATGCTTAGAGGAGGAGGCCTATCCTGCTAAATCCCCTCTGCTTGTGAGTCAGGCTGACAACCTGCAGATTTTGTTTCTTGCTGTAATAGGTGAGAAAGACTGGGCTGATCTTTCAATATAGATGTGATTTCCTTTAGGGGATGTAAGAAGAGCAGCAAAAGGGTTTTCTTTTCATTCTTCATGCGATTATTATCAGCTCCTTAGCAGCACGAGCTTGGGATTGCATAGTGTGCTTGATGAGAAAAGCCTTTTGCCCCCAGGATCATTTCCTTTCATTCCTCAGGCCAGCGCAAAGCTAGTAAAGAAGCTAAAGACCTGTTCGGCTGACAGAGCCGAGCATTTGCGTTCCAGTATTTGGTGTTCCGGGTCAGATAATTACAAGTGGGCAAACCCGAAATTAGAAGCAGGTTGGCTGTTGTTTATCCTTGTTTCCTCGTCTCGGGGTGGGGTGTCTTTCTCCCCGGCTCCCGGCTGGCCGGGCGGAGCGGCGGCCGCATCGGAGCAGCGCTGCCGCCCTCTCTCGGCTCTGAGGGCTGGAAGGTCTCCCAAACCCTCTGCATTCCCAGCACAGGCAGCCACCGACTAACCAACAAACAAGGGGAAAAAAGGGAAAAGGAAACCAGAAAAAAAAAAAAAATCCACCAAGGAGAAAAGGGGAAAATGACAAAAAAAAGGGGGGGGAGGAAAATACGGGAAAAAAGAAAAAAAGGGGAAAGGGGGAGAAGAAAAGGGAAAGGAAAAGAGGGGGGAAAAAAGAAAAGAGGGAAAACAGAGGGAAAAGAAAAAAGAAGAAAAAACAGGAAAGAGAAAAGAAAAAGGAAAAGGAAAAATAAGATTAAAAAAATAGAAAGAAAGAAAAAAGAGAGAAAAAAAGGAAAAGAGAGGGGGAAAGATTGTCCTTCACTGAGGGGGTGATCAAGCACGGGAACAAGATTCCAGGGAAGCAGTGATGGTAGCAAATCTGTTGGTGTTCAATAAGCATTTGCACAATGCTCTTAGATATATAGTTTCACATTTAGGTTGTTCTGTGTGGAGTCAGAAGTCAATGACCCTTATGGGTCCCCTCCAACTGAGGATATTCTATGATTTGAAGTATTAGCACTAAAGCTCAATCCCACTTAGCTATAGCACTTGCAGGACAGAATCTCAAAATATGATAGGAATATATTAGGAAATGCTAACATTCAATTAAATGAAAGAATGGAAATAGACTTTCGTTGTACCGTATTTTTTCTCATCAGGTATTTCCTGAAAGAGTTATCGACTTAAAACACTGTATTAACTACCAGCAACAATACAGTATCAATTCCAGCTACCAATTCTTGCTTCTGGGGTGCAGTACATGTTATGCCACACACTGTCTAAGACAGCAGTGTAAAAGACAGACAGGGAAGGGATACAGAAAACATTGTCTCCATTTCACAGTTCAGAAGAGAAGAACAAAAAGACTAAGGGGAACACCCAAAGTCACTTGTGCACTGGACTGAGCTGGGGATATTGCATAAAATCATAACCACTTTGATCTGTTCCAGGATGGCATTTCAAGGAAGCAGGAGAGGAGATGTGGGCAGATGCCTCTGTGCTATTATTGATGCAGCATTTTTCCAATTTTACTTGTAGGAATTCTGCAAAAACAAAGACTTTCCTCCTCCTTTCATAACTGCCTGGAGGTTCTCCTGACCTTTCTTTCCCCTCCCATTTTTCCAGGTGATTAAGCTGTGCAGTCAAAAAGCATGACTATAATGCCAAGAAGCCAGCAATTTTAACACCACAAAAGGATAATTGTGTAATACTTCAGGCCATATTAGTTTCAGCACAGACTGACCCTCAGCTGGTGATGACATAGCGCCAACAGCTCCCAGCACAATGACTGACAGAACTGGGACATGGCAAATTGCACTTTCGAAGCCTGCAGCAGAACAAGAGTTAGAGGACTCGCTTTGCATTAAAACAGCCCTGTACCATATTCTTAGAACAAGGGATAAAGTAGGACAGCACATGACTACTTCCCTTCTAAACCATTCCACTTGAAACATCTTTCATCCTCCTCTCATTCTCCTTTGCTAGTTTTTGAAAGACAGTTGCCTGTACTACTAGTGTAACGTTACTTATATTCTCACAGTATACTAGGCATTTGTACTAAATTAAAGAGATTTTGCTACCTGCAAATGTCACATTAGTTGGAAGAACAGCTTAGGGTGTGACATCTATCAATGTGTGAGTAACCTCAACTCAGTGATGCAATTGAGCCTGAGTATATTATTGCTGTATTAGAGGTTTCAGTGTTGTACCTGCAAAAGTTAAGCCATAATTGAGGCACTCAAGTGTCCAAGATTTTGACACTCCTGCCCCTAAATATTTGCTCACATTTCCACTAATTGGGTGTTTTGTAACATTCCAAACCTGTATGTACCTGATGCTAAGTTTCAGCAACTGGGGCACCACAGGTAAGATCCTGAATTGTAGAGACCCTAGGGTTAGCCAGAATTAAACACATAGGTGAAATCTAGATTGTCCCACGGGTTTCCACTCTGGGCAGAGAGGAATCTGGGTTCCATCTCTAGCTTCAGGATGTTTCTGCATTTTTGCCAGTTACTAGCTTTGAAAGAAGACTTAAAAAATACTTGCTCCTTTTCCCTCAGGTCCCAGGAACTTTGCGATCTCTTCTTGGCTGTGGTGTGGCTTCCCCAGACAATATTCTCCCTGTGAGACATCTCACAGCCTGAGGCAAGGAGCCCTCCCCTGGAAAGGAAACTTGAACCCATCCAGAGCAGGAACTGAAGGGAGCCAAACATCTCTCGCTTTCCAGGACTAATGGTAAGCAACTGGTATTACAAAGACAGATGGGCTTAAACATCCTCCTTACAAAGTTTAGGGTAAACTACTTTCAAGAGATTATTTACCTACCAAAGTGAATAGAAAACTCTGTCCTCTAGTCCTGAGCTAGCCCCTCAAGGGAGTGGTGAAATACCTGACATCTCCTCTTGCCAGCTTCTACCAGGTGCAAAGATGTGGAATAGAGGACCTGGGCCTTCACTCTGGGAAGAGTATTTGATAACCCTAATTCTCTTATTTCAATTCTGTAATGTTCTGGGTCTGTGTGTTGTAAAACTAGGTTCCTGTTCCTTGGCCTTGTTAAAAAATCAGTATTGATTTCAGCTTGTGCTGATAGCTGACACTGTAAGATATACTAAACTAACATTTTTATTTTCAGAGCATGCTTTGAACTGAGTAGCCTTAATTTAAAATTTACTTTGACAGTTCATTTGCTAAAAATAACTAAATCAGTCCTTCCAAAATTTACATCCATATACAAGCTGACTCATAGCATGAAGTTCCACTGAAGTCATGGCATAGTCACAGTGAATTTAATGCAAAAGTAGTTATCTCAATGTACATAAAGACCACTCAGTGGAAAAAAAAGAACAGAAAGAAAACATTTAGAATTAGCTAACAATCAGTCTAAAAACAGGGGCAGTCTGGAGAAAGGATATTAATGTCTTTAATTCTTGAATGGCTCTAGAAAATTCTGTTTCAGGGATGGAATTTTCTATTCAATTACATGGGGCAATTAAAAAATATAAGAAGGTAATTACAAAACTTCTGTTGGATTTTGCTTATAGTCAAAAGAGACTATGATTTAACTGAAACTAGAATTTCAGACATGCTTTAACACATTTAGAGCTGCTCCCTGCAGATTCATCCTGTGCAGATCAGGTTATTTACAGATTAAGTGCCTGGAAAAAAGAGAGGTTACAATACAAAATATATTTTAAAACTTGCAATTAATTTTATAACTTTTGTTAAAAGAACTAGTTACATACAGCACAACTGGCCCAACATCTGTTGATCTGCTTGTAATTACTAGTTTCTACTAAAACAGCTTCCAGTCTACTACCATATGGGTGACCATCGATTCTCGACAGTAGAAATGTCACTCGGACTCAATACTACTAAATGCCATTTTCAGAAAAGGAAAAACAAGTGTTGAAGTGACCAACAAAGTGGAGCAATTATGTAGTGTGGCATTTGGTTTATGCAGTTTGAGAATTTTTACAAATTCCTTTAAACACTATAAAATAGAAACTGTGTAAGTTAATTTAAACCTGCTTTGCTGTAATCATGTTATGCAGTTGACAAAGTTCTGATCTAATCAGTGGTATAAAGGTCCCAAAGTAAAATCTTAAATAGTCACTACATAAAATATCACTTTAAAATTAAGTTACACCGTGTAAGAATCCTAATTTATCAATAATCGTGTATCACTACAGAGTAAGCTGATAAAGGATTTTCTTTCACATATTTCTTGCCTCTCCCTTCTATCACGGTGCCAAGCCCGTGCTAGCAGTGCCTGCAATAACAGAACTGCAAGACTCAGTGCAGGAGAAGCAATCAAGGTTGGAGTGACAACAAAAGCACCAGATGCCACTGATGCCTTTTCCATACTTCAGTCCTCAGGCATCACAGCAGAACCAGGAACTGTCCTGACTACAAGATTTCCCAGTAAAGACAGATTTAAAGAGGCATAGCCACTGTCCAAAGAGGTAAAAATAAAACGTTGATACCTTCCATTGTCAAATAAACCTGTAAGATCAGAATTACGTAGTGTTAGGGTATTTTATTCCAGTTATAAACTCTAGATCACATTCCATTGTTCATTCAGCCTAGCACAAATCTTGCTTAATTAATCCACAGAGTAAGTTCCTTTCAACCAACTGTTTTAACGCAGTGTTAATGAAGGCCCCTAATTTAATGTTCTGTCCCTCCATTTATGAAGTGATTTTTAAATATCACTGAAAGACAGGACTTGGGTATTAACAGTTCACTGCAAAGACTTCCACTGAGAAGAAAACAAGGTGAAAAAAGAAATACCCCCTGCCTCCAAACACAGAAATTATACAAATAACATGCCAAATAAAGGTTTGCAACAGATTTTACTCGTAGAAAAGCATCATTTTAGCATCATTTCACAATAAAAAGGCAAGATCTGTTTGGTGTTATACAGAATGGTGTATCATCTCAGAATGCAACAGGTAAAGCATGCTGTAATACTCAGTACAAAAGCTTTGAGATATACTGTTGCATTTACTCAGCTACTCTTAGTGTCTCTTTGTGGATATTTTCTTAATTACAGGGTGTCTCTGCTTCATACATGACAGCAGTATATTCTGGAAAATAAAAACTGGAAGTGTTAAAATACATTGAAACATGTCTGGAATAATCAAACCCGAGGCCCATTTCTCTCTATACACAAACAGCTCTACCTGATCATTGAAACAAATGCTACCTTGTATATAAACTATCTGTCCCATCATTCTACTCCCCCTGACATAAAAAAGGGAAAAAAAAGTCTTGATACAGAAAATTTTTCCATCTTCTTGCTTCTGCATTCATGCAACTTCATTATCAGGTTTTCTTATCCAAATGTTAAGATGTAAAATGAAGAGTTACTTATCATGGGGCTTTTCCAACATCTTCAGTGCTAATCTTCCAACCATTAGCAAACTGTATAAAAGGGAAAACCACATAATTAAACAATAATGGCAACAATTTGTCAACTCATTTTCAAATACTTCATGTAATTGGTGAACAGGAACAAAAATGATACACAAAATATGATTCACTCCATCTCAGCTTAATTAAGCAAACAAGAAATCACACACAGGAGGTTAAAAAAAAAAAAAAAAGAAGTATATTGTGTTGTACCTGACACCAGCAATTAGCCCTGCAGGCATGAATTTTCTGGAGTTGTAAAATCTTGTTCCCATGACGGCAGTCAGTGTTCCAGATGTAACTTAAATGAGAGATTGTACAGTCCAGTCAGCATGTGTGAAAAACATGATAGAATTAAAAACTAACGGAATAGAAAGAAGTAGTAGCATCAAGTAAAAAGTGAAACAGGGTTACTTCACTTGACAGACAAAGAGAGTCAATAACTCATGTAAATTTTAAAACACCTCAGCATGTAAAGAGTAAGTACTCTACATCAAGTTCTAGCAGACAGTGCACTCCATATGCTTCTGCACACACTCCTCAAATTTGTTTATCAAAATGTGCTCTCTTTGAGACTGGAAATAATTTATGATACACTACTCTGGAACCCACTCCTTCCCTGCTCAGGCAAACCACTAAATTATGCACAAAATTCCCCCACTTCTCATAAAAGGGAGAGAGCATTTTCATGTCTAACTTGTCGTCTTGAGAATTAACTAATTTATGTTTTCAAAAGACTTCAAAGGGGAAGTGTGCTATGTAAGTGGCAAGCATTACCAATCCATTTCAGCCCTGCATGTCCTTCCACTAAGGTAAGAGTTAAAGCTATTGTCCCTGACCACTTGACATAGAGACAGGAGCCAGGTATAACATAGAAAGCACAGTCCCTGGAACACTGTGTCTCAAAGAAAGACTGAATACTAAGAAAACTATAAGGAAAACATATACTGATGAAATCCTTAGCTCTAGTATGCATCTGCTACCCAGTGGTAAAAGCTACACACATGTTGTTCCAACAACTCTTTTATCTCCTACCATTGCTTCTAGCTCATCTTCAGTCCTAGCTGGGGCCTTCCTCCCTAACACCACCTAGATATTGTCACTGATATCTAGTGATCTCATATAAGGAGATATGTAAGAGACTGGGACCATAATCTAATACAAAGTAAAAGTAAAATATTTCAGTATTCAAACGCTTCAAGCTTTAATTAGTAGCCTGTCTCCAAAAAACACACACTTCAAATTGCAATTTTTTTTCAAACAGCAGTAGAACACATCTTCTCCAAAAACTCTGAAGCATGAGAAGGAGGAAAAGACTCCATATGCTACTCAGTTACAGAAATGTATGTGTCTCTCACATTTGGGAAAACACTTGGTCTCACACTTCTTAAGCTTGATGTATTTGCAGTTTATTCCAGTTATTAAGGCTTGAGCATGGACAGCTTTAGTCCAGTAGGTGTGGCACTGGACTACCTGTAACCGAAGCTGAAGTGGAGAGAAATGCTGGGCCTTCCCCTTTATTTCTGACTTTCACAGACCAAAGAGCCAGACGGCTCTTTAAACACTAATCAGTAACTCTCCACAGTAAGCTTCTCAAATCAGGGGGAAGGGAAGCTCCAGTTCTGAGAAGCAAGAAGAAACAGCATTACTGAAGCTTGCTGTTCTCTTAAATCTCCCCAGGCATCAACACCTTTGTAATTTCACGTATTTGTCATATATAAAAATAAGCCAATCACAATCTCTGCCAGTTTCTGTGATAATGAAATAGTCTGCTAGAGGTATGGTCAGCCTGAAGGGGAATCCTACTTCCCAAAATGTTTCAGCCTCCTGCAAGTTGCTCAAAATAGGAGGATCCAACCAAAAAGAGGACACACAGAAGTCAGTAATCAATGTACTAGCACTTCCCTTGCACTATGATCCTTCAAATGTGTCAACACAAGACAGATGCCACCAGTTCAGTAAAGTTTAAAGACTGGGTTGAAATTAGATTTATAACACTATCAGTGTATAACTCTTCTGCAAAGACTTCTAGGCGCTCATTTTAAATATATATAGAGTAAATATAATGTTTTCTAAATAAAATTTTAAATTACTTACTCAGAGAAATCCAAACATTATGTGGATTCTGTGAGACCTGATAAGCACCCAGTCCAGCCAAACTCCCAAAGAAAAGGCCAGCAGCTAGCGATGGAACACTACCTAAACAAGTAGAAGATAATGCATTTATTAGAAACTTTAAAATGAACTTGGTTATCAGCTTATCTGTTTTACAAAACATCAGCAATAACGAAAAGAAAAAAGGATGGGCATTTATCATTCATAGTTATAAAGAAGATTAAAGAAGGGGGTTCTTTTAAGATATTGGGGCCATGCTGATCAGCACCAAGAAACAGTTACTCTTGAATAAGATGCATACAGCATTAGTATTTAGTTCTCTAATAGCAAAGCCATTAATACATTTTTGACTGAAGGAATAGTGAAAAAACCAAAATAATTGGTGTTTTCCTAGCGCAAACTGAAGCATGTTGTTTCAAAACATTAATATCAGAATTTCTAGAGAGGTGGTAAAGTAGATGGATTAAACTGTAAGGATTTAAGATCAAAAAAAAGAACACGTGGGCAGAATTGAGAAGGAGAGTATTCAGAAAGCTAACAAGGAGCAGGGCAGAGTTGAACAAGAGAGGTCACATCCAAGTACACCTGAGATTTCATCCAGAGGTAACTGCAGATTTTGGAAGAAGGTTCTCTGGACCCACCTAAACTTTGAATTAAATCCTCAGTATAAATGATAATCCCAAGATACCAGAAAATAAAGGATACCACATCTAAATTGGTGATTACAGAATACATCAAATAATGAAGTGGCATGATCACTCTGAGTGGTGAATGCCCTCAATAAGGCTAATGGAGAATTAAGGACTTAATGCTACTGAGGGTGATTCTTATATATTCCATTCCTGAGGTAACCTTTAAAACACTTGAGATTGAAAAACTAAGATTATAAACATCTCCTTTCAATGTTACAGGAGGATTGCATATTGCTTCCAGAAAATAGTCGTTTTTCAGTCATCAAAAAGGTTTCTGTAATATTGCTTTAGATCCTGCTTTTGGTATAAAAAGCACGAGACAAACATGATAGAAAGCACCTATATTCTTGTACATGTGCAAGGACAAGATGCACACTCTAGGAAGCAGCTGCTTCACACAGAATACAGTTTAGCAACCAACATGTGGTAGTTAAAATTCTTTCCACAAGCCTGGGAGCCAAGAAACATCCATCATATCCTTAAACTTTACCTCAAGGCATTGTTTAAACAACTATGACACATACACTTACTAGGACATCCACATCACCTGCAGCTCAAGAAGTCCCTGAATCTCAAAACACAGGGACCCAGAGAACTTACTAAATGAAAACAGAAAAATCTGTCTATCAATCAATCAATCAATCACTCACTCTTTGATTGCCCTGTTCTCATATTCTTCTCAAGGCACCTACTGCTGCCCCCTGTCTGTGTGGGTAAATAGACCCAGTTGTAAAATCAGATCACCAACTTAGTTCTATGCACGAAAATTCAATTTTCTTTTGGTTTCTCCAAGTTATTAGTAAGGATACAATAGCTCTTTTGTACGTTTTTTTTTCCTCTGTAGCAGCCACCAAATGAATTTCCATTCCCCTTTCAAAAATCCTGTGACCTGGATCCCCTTGCCTCAGCATGACCATGTCCTCCCATCTGAGACCAGAGGACAAGAAAGACACCTATCATTTCATAATGACCTCAGAAAAATACAGACACAATGAGTTACTTAAGTTCCAAGTATTGTCTCTCCTGTCCTAAACTCTACTCACAACGGAAAGAATAAGTCAAGCCAAGGGAAAACAGCCTGGAATAGGCACTAGCACCTCTGTAGTCAAATGCACGGGCAAGATTCTTACCGACTTTGACAATGCCCTTCCTATCATAAAAACTAAGATGCCTTAAGGATTTTCAAAGCTGAAAGTGACAGTGCTGCAGCAGGAATGAATCCACAGTTGTGTCTGGAAGAGGGCTAACTCAGAAAAAGGCCAGGAAATGAAAAGCAGTAGGTCAGAGGGTAAGCTTATGATGCAGAGCCCAGAAGAGGAACAAGTTTAAGTACTGATTTGCACTGTTCAGCTCTACATGGAGAAAAAATCCTTCTGGAAACTCTCTACAACTTGCAGTATGCTGTTATCATCAAAGATTAAAATGGGAATAAATCTCTATGAAGGAAAAAATGGTGATTTATGTCATTTGAAGATACAGAACTCTTACAGAATGCTTGTATTTTAAACAGCAGGGAAAAAGTCTTTCTGAAGACAGTTCACCCAAAGAGCATAGTGTAGAAGCAGGATATCAGCATCCACCAGAAAGGAGATTGTGGGTTTATCAGCCCAAAGCACCAGCTCAACTCAAAATCCACCACACCCCAACAGCAGCAAGTTATCAGCACAAAGCACAAACTGATAAAATTTACATCTGGGTCAACTTCGAGATAAGCGGCTTTCGTAGAAAGCCACCCAGCTCACACCAAGTTACTGGGGAGCGGGAGAGGGGGGAAAGGAGGGACATGGAAGCACCTTTCGGCACCCTACCTGCTTTTGCATAGCCAATGAGCCCTCCTGATGCCACCAGGGCAGCGTAGCCAAAGCCGAGCCAGTCCACTGCCATCCCGAAAACTGGAAGAGAAAATTGGGGTGAGGATCAGCATCTTACCCTTTTTAGGGGAGTGGGAAAAAAACCCAAACCCAAAGCATTTTGCCGTGGCGGGCTTTTCCAAGAGCAAGGCCTGCTAAAGCCTAAACCTTGACCGAGCCCAGGAGACGAAGCAGGATTTACTGGGAAGGCAGCCCCGAGGGTGACGGGCCACTGCCGGGTCTCACCTGCCCGGCGGCCCCGCTTCGCAGCAACCCGGGGCGGAGCAGGCGGCGGAAGGGGAGGCGAGGGAGCCACGCACCGCCCAAAGCTTCCCTTTTCCGGCTGGTCTGAGAGAAGGGAAAAAAACTCCAAGCACAAAACCCAACCAAAAACTTACCCAAGAGGCAGGGTAGGATGAGCCCCGCAGCCTGGGGTTGCGGAGGAGGCGGCGCTGGTGTCATCCTACCTACCTGCAGATCTCCCGGGAATCCCCCGGCACGGGAGGGGGGGGGGGTGTCGAGGATGCCCGAGCCAGCCCTGGTGCCTACAAATGAGAGACTTCAGTGCAGACCGGGTTTTGCGCTCATGTTTGCAGAGCTCCCCCGTAACTGCAGTCGTGTGCACCCGATCCATCCCGGTCCTGATCCGGAAGTGGGCTTACGTGGTACAGCTGAGAACTTGGGGTCGGGTTTTGGTGTGGCAGGAGCTACAACTCCGGGCAGCCTACAGACTGCTTCTAGCTTTGATCAGTAATTGCAGTATAGACAGCTCGTTTATGGAAGGAGTCTTCGGCTGTAGAAGTTACGCAACAGTGGGAGATGGAAAACATCTTGCAAAGAAAATGTTTTGTCGTTTCTTTAATCTGGAAAAAATGTAGAGATGTTTATAATTGCTTACAAAGATAAAATTTCTCTTCTCCGAGTGCTGAAACTGCCCTTGTTCATCTAAATGGTCCTCCATGATTTATTTCAGTTGTCCATGCACTTTCCTCCTGTGGACATTGAACCATATAGAAAGTACTCCTCTAGCCAGGTCCCTGAGCTGAGGAGCTCTTCAAAATAGAAGGTATAAAACATGAGATGCCTGTACTTTCTGCAAAACGCAGCTTTCTGTAGTTGCATTTCAAATTTTTCCATCTTTATGAATTAGCCTAGTGGTGAAAAAGTGGGGAGCAGTTTAATTCCTTTGTTGGCCTAAGTGGTTTAAATAGGAAACTCCTCTCTCCCTGCAAAGTGCCACAACCAACACATATCTAAGCTATACTGGATGGGGTTTCCTTTTCAATTCAAGCTGTGTAGTGGTTATAAGGTTCAAGCTTCACCAGGCTCTGCTCTGTAATCCAGCAGAGGGGTTCCCCAAGAGGGGAAGCAGAAAAACTGGAAGAAATCCACAGCTACTGGAGCTATTGAACTCATCTGGGGCTCAGCTGAGCTGCTGCTCACTGAGCTGTTGTTTCTTGCAGCTATGGCTCCATCTACTCTCCCAGTGTCATGCACACCCACCCTTTCTGACAGGGACAAGTTTCTCATGGCTGACATCTCTCTCTGCACTGCTGCCTCCCCTCTACCATTCTAAGCAGTTCCCTGAAGATTAGAATGGCAAATGTGCTGAAAAGGAGGATGTACACAAGGAAACAAAATATTGGCAAGTACTTGTTAGTAGCAGAGTATTCACTCAAGGTATGAAAAAAATATGGGTTCTCCCCTAAGGAGAGACTATACTTCACTGTTAGGACTGTTCTTCTTTGCCTCCAGTTCACAAATTTTTCCGAATCTCATGAGCTGCATAATTCTTTGTTAACACAGGGAGTTTGGATTTTTACAAATGTCTAATATTTACTTCTAAGTCTAAACTTTAGAACTGAAATTCTCTGAAATTTTTGGGTTTGAACTTTGAAAATTATGTGCAGACTGGATTTTTCCTGGTGCTTATGCAAGCTTGCTTCTGCAGTTGTGATGGCTGTGGCCATGAGCTCATGTATTTAAAAATTCAAACAGTAAAAACTGGTTTAGTAGTGGCAGCCATTTTGTCTAGCAGATAAGATAAGCACTATTAACTAGACATAACACTTGACAAGTGAAAACAGTGTACACAATTCTCTTATTTAAGCTTATACTTTTTAAGTCCTGTATTTACTATAGAAGCCTTATGAATTAAAAATCTGTTTTGGTACCTTTCTGTTACATCAACAAACCATTTGAAGTCCTACATTATTTGCCTATGTTTGTGAACAGAAACAGTTAGGGTATCATTAAAATTAAAAGCTGTGTAAGCTCAAACTAAATTCCTTTAATGTTGAATTAAACCGAGCTCACCTAAATCAACTATATTGAATATGCAAACAAGGGGCTCTGATCATTTATCTAAATCAGGAAAACAGTTACAGAAAGTAAATATGGACACCCACTTCCAAGAGAATACTGCCACTGCCACATGAGCAATTCTGTAACAGCACTGATGATGCTCACTTTGTTTCAGTGTCAGAGCATACACAGAGCTGAACTGGAGTTACATCCTATTTCATATCCCTAAACCAGCCTGCATTCCTGTCTCCGAATTTGGCTCAATCTTTTTTCTAATTTTCTGTACTTTTTCTCTTGCTACACAAATAAGGAGGAACAGATGAAGTGAATCAGAATAAAGCATAATTCCAATTTGAAAACAGAAGTACTAATGACTACTCCAGTAGTGCAGAAAACATTAACATGCCTTACACTTTAAATTAAAGAAAGGGAACATTTAGTACAGCTATTTGACCTTGTTCTCTCCAGCTCAACTTTGTTTTTCCCACTGTATATTTGTAATAAGGCTTAGGATAAAATCCTGTTCCCACTGACTGAGAAGGTCAGGAATTCACTTTTTGTTTAAGAGTAAACAAAACAAATATGTGACATTTTATCAGCATGGCAAACATTTCAAATGTTATATAATTCTTTTTCAACAATAGGGCTCTGATCAAGGACTTGAAAAAATATAGTGGGAAGGGAGAAGAAAAGGTAAAACCTTATTGATATAAACTCTTCCACCTAAATTACGTATCATATTCTGAACAAAAGGTTTCAATCATGTGAACCATGGGTGCAAAGATATTAAAACACTTAAATATATTAAGTATGAACACAGCAAAAAAGCCAAACATTATGCTTATAAAGTCCATGTATAGGTCCATGTCAAGAACTAGGAAGTACAGTTTTCCACGAGTGTATGAATGGAACGTGATCATCATATTTTAAGTAATTTTAACATGTTCCTTCTTACAGCAAGAAAAGTAATGCTGGACAAAGGCAGGTCATATTTTGAATCAAATGAACAGTAACATTTTCAACACTAAAATAAAAAAGTGTAAATGTTTTTAATATGCATTTAAGTGAGACAAAAATGTAACTGAGACAGATGCAGCTATATTTATTATTTTAGCTGGCTTTTTGAGAGCCAGTTAAAAAGTGTATGCTATTGTTAATAGAAAAATATAAAAATTACGTATTATGAATTTATTTTTGCCTCATTCACTTAGGGAAAGTTGCCATTTCTTTTGTTACTTCCTAGAATGATCAGCCAATTTATTAGGGTAAGAAAATTACTTTTAAACAACACAGCAGTGCAGAGGTATATGTCCTGTTAGAGGCTTACATTCTTATAAAACTAGAGCAAGACCAGCATTTACTTTTTATACATGAGTGAAAGTAGCTGCTTTCATGCTGAGCTATTCTGCTTCTTTTTCTTCTTTTGCAATGGAGCTTCCAATTTTTGTTTCTCTGGAACAATTTTTCTCTTTCTTTTTGCTGTTTTAACACTTCTTTCAGTCCAACAAGCTTTGTTTTTGACTACTGATGATTTTTCATCTTCTTTTGCTGAAAAAAAGCAAGAAATTATTCACACTGATCTTTATGTCCCGTCTTTGTAGTCTAAATGGCACAGAGACTTACTGTATCTCATTTAAAAAAAAAAGCATTTTAAAATAAATAGCTTTCTATTTTACAGTGGAAAGTGCCATTTATACTAGTTTTGTCTGTGAAATTAAATATCTAAACAACAACTATGTAAATAGATTACAATGTAGGAAAACAACAGCAAAAAACCCAAACAAATCTGAGCTAGACTTCGTAAGCTTGCCCAACTTCAATAGCCTCAAACCTAATTTTGTTTATAGGAAAACAAGACATGCAGTTCTATCAAGTGTTTATTTTCTTATCTGTCTCAAAAGCTTCACAGTGGCTTCCTCAGTATGTTACTCCAGTAAAGAGAAAGAAAACTTTCACGAAAGTGAAAAGAGGCTTATGTTCTCCAACAAACATGGACTTGAGACACTGTCAGATTGGTAAGTGTATCTGTATCACTTGCCAGTGTCATATCCCCAGTTCTTCAAAATACCAGAACTTTTTCCAATGGATATAGTAGAAACCTCCCACTTAGTATATTCCCTTTCATAGTCACATTAACAATTGAAAATACAAACAATTCTGTTACCTTGAGATGATGTTGCAATTTTATCAGAGTTTTCTTTAATTTCTGAAGCTCGGTCAAGCCATACTGCAAGACATGTCAGCCTAGCTTTGGTATTGACTTCACAAAGTAAAGATGGCACATCTTTAATCTGAGGAAAACATAGAAAATATTATTTAAACCTTATTTTATTTCTGTTTAAATTTAGTGAAGTGTTTGAAGTGAGAAAGCATCTTCCTGCCTGCCTTCCACTTCATTGTTAGGCAACTGTACCACTCAGCTCTGGGAATACTTGAGCTAATACCCTATTACAGATATCAGGGGATAAAGCGTCACAAACACATGTGCAGTGTTAACAGCATCAACCCACTAGAAACTACTCTATTAGGATATTCTACCTCACGGAGCTGGACAGAGCAACCTACACAGTTATACAAAATTTTGCCTGCACAGAAAGGAAGTCACATAACTGGTCAAATAAATACAGTGTTACATAGAAAGGTAAAGAGTTCTCTGATCACTATGCCAATTCTGTATAAGGGGAACAGAAATTTGAGATGAAGGGGGAAGAGGGATATGACTCCTGCACTTACAAGTACAAAAATAATCAGAGTTGGTGAAATTAAAAACAGACAAATTCAGATAGGAAGTGTATCAGTGCTGAATTATTTGAATTATCCAAGATACTTATCGTGAAATATAGTGGATCCTTTGTAACTAGGCAATAAATTTAAAAAATCTATTTCTGATTTTAAAAGCAAACAATAAACATGAAAAACTTTAAAGATGAGACATGATTCCTTGTTGGACTGTGCTACTTGGAACTGTTTGAAAATACAGGAAATACAAATATCTAGTACATTAATGTATTTGAATTTTTCCAAAGGGTAAGTTCCTCCCCCTGCCACAAACAACCACCTTCCCCTGCCCAAACCATGGAATTTGTGTTTTTAAAAGAGTAGCAATAGTCATCAATGTTACAAAAATTCACAGCAGTCCTTCAAACATACATAACTCATTAGACAGTCATAAGCCTGGCCAGGTTGGTCTGATGGGAAGTGTGACTTTACATAAAGTGGAGATGAGATCTCATAATATCGGATTTTATAGTTTGTTTATAGAAAAAAAAGGCATAAAGATAAAAAATATACAGGTGCATAACTATGTGCATAGACATACACATCTCTACTGAACATAACATGGAAGAAGATCAAGACATCCAGATTTCAAGTAAAATTTCTTCAGTGATTTAAAATGAATTCTTACAACAGAACTTTGCAATTTTGGTTCTCTGATATTTTTCTTAAATGTAACAAGTACTTTAATACACCAACCTTATCAAGATCCAGGTTCCACATTTTAATGTAACCATCACTGGATGCAGTAACAATAATATGCTGTCCTTCTCTTTCAAAACTATAAATATCTTTTATTCTGTGAAAAGCAATAAATTTTTCTTTTAGAGCATGGCAGTTCACTTCAGAACAGTAAGCTGACAGAAATTAAAGATGAATAGGCAACAGCTGAAAAAGTCAGTTTGAACAGAAAACCCTCAAGTGACAGGGAGGAACTTGGAACAGTGATCTAGTTTGAGTTCTGTCATTTATATTAGGAACATTGGCCTTTGCTAGGCTTATTAGGACTGAATTCAGAATGTTTTAATACTTTAAAGCATACACTATTAGACACACCAATGACATTACTGCTAATGCTTTTGTGTTTTGATGAAATCAAAGCAACATTTGGGCAAATACTTGGTATTCAAAAACAGAGAATAAGTGATTACACTCCTATTGTTTAAACTGAATAAAACTGGTTTGTTTTTTTAAAGCATTCTAAAGAGTCAGATTCAGTAAAGACTGGTTAAATACACACAGACACACTCACTCACAAATTTAGAACAGTAATACTCTTAATTCTGTGCCCTGCTGTGTTTGTAACATGCATGGACAGCACAGTACTTGTGCTCATACAAAAAGCAAACAAGTCTGTCCCAAATTTGGAATTTAGCACATAAATTTACTTTCTATACTAAAACAAAAGTAAAATATGCTGAACATTGCCAGCTATTGAACTTTACTGAGGACTCAGCAGTGCTGTAAGTATTTAAATAGTAAACAAATATAGAATACCTGTTTTCATGAGCTTTGAATTCACACAGGCATTTTTGAGAGTCACAACTGTAGAACCTAATCATTTCATCATCTCCAGCTATGGCAAGGATAGAATCCTTGGAATGGAAAAAAAGAAATGCAAGTGTGATTAATTTCATGTGTTTCAAACCAGTTAATTTCCCAACACTTTTTTTTTGCACTTACTGTAATAAATCTAAGTGAAGAGATTCTCTTCTCTGTGGTAATGGTGCCAGTGATTGAAGCTGTGTCAAGTCTGTAGATGTCCACTTTATTTGTTATCACGGTCACATACCTCTCTCCATCTGGGGACCATTTAATAATGTGTGCATCTGTACACATTGATACACATAGACACAGTTTATTGTACTTCATATTGCATTAGAATATAAAAGTAAGAATCTTTGGAAGCTGCTAGACACTGTTTTCTACCAAGACCTGAGAAAATATTCAGTAAAAAATCAAATAAACTAGAATAAACAAGTAAAACTATGCTCTTAAATGTTTATTTCGGATTATCAGAGTTGTATAAAGAGAAACAAACCAAAACAAATTTATTTAAGTGTCCTAATTTTAAATATAAAGGAAAAAAGAGATTTACTTTAGTGACACTATGTTTTTCTCTTGGTAAATGATTATTACTAAGTACTTAAGCTTAGATATGCTTGCTTGCCTGAATGTGTAGAAAAGACATTATGAAAGTTATTTCTAATTAACTGCCTTGATTAATTCAGTCGACTTTTCTTTACATGAAAAATAAAACCATCAAATTCCATTTAATTAGTAGATTTAGATTAATAAACTCACTTTGCTTTAGGTTTTTGATGAAAGCCGATCGTCCTTCAACAAGATTCCAAGTTCTGAAACACAACAACAGGTAATGTGCATTCTAGTTAAAAACAGCACAGCAAAACTGAAGTCCAATCTGCTGACATGAGGCATCCAGAGGAAGCTTTTAAGCATCTCTATGCATTTTTCTGCCTTTTAATGCAAGAGAAAATGATGAGTTTATATATTGCTTGCATGCTATAATGTTGAACTTGTGTTATTTATTTTCTAAACATTCTAAGCATTTGCAATACAGAGCCCAAAAGGAGCCCAATAACTATTTGTGCTGTTAAAATAGCATTTTATGTCTTTAAAACGGGTATCTTCAGCAACATGGAAACACTCCAAGTGAAAAATCACACTGAACAAAAGCTGGCACTTTTCAGAAGTTTAAGCAAATTGTGTTCCAAAATGCAAACATATTTATACATCTGCGAGTAACTTGTAAAATCAGAGTTCACAAAAAGAAAGTATAAACAACAGGAACTATTCTTAAGAGACTTTAAAATATTGCTGGCACTTAGAACTTCAAAAGACAAACAAATCTTTGAACCATTTGATGACAAATACGTTTTATCAGTGTTGCACAGCCTAGTCCCAACATGGAATTGTTGCTTATAACAACAATTAAGAGTTTTTAAGAGTTACTGAATTATGGTTCTCAGCATTCCTTCACCAGTTTTGACTCACCTTAATGTTTTATCTGTTCCGACTGACAAAGCTAATTTCCCAGAAGGATGAATAGAAAGAGATGTCACGTGCCCCCTGATAAAAACAAAATATTAGCCACATGTATTATTTACAAGGAAAACAGATATGAAAATGTATGTGAATATGAAGATTTAAGAAACTCACTTATGTGCCTTAATGGATTTCAGACACTCCCATCTCTTTGTGTTCCAGATACAAATGAGTCCATCTTCAGCCCCACTCAGCAGATGTGCAGTACCATAGAACTCCAAACAAGTTATTGTGCCTAGAAATACAAACCAGAGCTTTTAACAATGTTGTACACACCAAACAATTATCGCACAAATTAACAGAGAATGTACATCTTAACAGAAAAGCTTTTTCCATCGAGACGTGCCAGCTACTACCCTACCCTTGGCAAAATGTAAATTATTTCCTAAGTATTTCTTCAAAAAACCCTCAAACTTTCTTGCTATATTCACTGAGGTGCTCTATCAGCTACTCTCTACCCATACATGTCTGAGCTCCATCTACTCTGGTCTCTAACACAGCAGTACTCAAACACCGTGGCACAGATGACACAGAGCTTCTATCAGTGATAGGAATGCTCCCATGTCAAAGCCCTGCTCCTGACATACAGGTGAATCTACTGCACATGCTGCTTCCCCAGAATCACCAGATTTATCATATATGAGTTAAATGCAGGTACTGTGCTCAGTCTAGCTCTAGGATCTTTTTGGTTAATCAGGACTGAGCTACAAATGACCAAAACACATTTATTTGGACAGCCATTAACTGATGACTGTACCAATGATGTAGGCAAAGTGTGTACCCTCAGCAAGTTTGCAGATGACACCAAGCTGTGTGAGTGGTGAGGCATGGAATGCCATGCAGAGGGACTTGGACAAGCTCAAGTAGTGGGTCCATGGAAACCTCATAAAGTTTCACAAAGCACAGTGCAAGCCAGTATCAGTACAGGCTGTGGGATGAACTGATCAAGGGCAGCTCTGCTGAGAGGGACTTAGGGTTGCTGATGGATGAGAGGCTGGACATGACTCAGCAATGTGTGCTTCCAGCCCAGAAAGCCAATTGTATCCTGGGCTGCATCAAAGGCAGTGTGGGCAGCAGGTTGAGGGAGGGGATTCTACCGCTCTGCTCTGCTCTGGTGAGACCCCACCTGGAGTGCTGCATCCAGCTCCAACAGGTCCCCAACATAAGAAGGATGTGGATCTGTCGAAGCAAGTCCAGAGAAGGGCCATGAAGATGACTAAAGAGATGCAACACCTCTCCTGTGAGGAAAGGCTGAAAGAATAGGGATTGTTCAGATGGAAGAAGAGAAGGCTGCAGGAAGACCTTACTGTGGCCGTCCAGTACTTGAAGTGGGATTATAAGAAAGATAAGGACAAACTTTTTAGCAAGGGCTGTTGTGATAGGACAAGGAGTAATGGTTTTACATTGTAAAGGTCCATTTAGATTAGATGTAAGGAAGAAGTGTTTTTACAGCCGGGCCAGTGATACACTTAAATGGTTGCCCAGAGAGGTAGTTGATACTATATCCCTGGAAATATACAAGGCCGAGTTGGATGGGCTCTGAGTAACCCATAGGACAAGAAGATGTCCCTGCTCACTGCAGTGGGGTTGGCCTAGGTGACCTTTAAAAGGTCCCTTCCAACCCAAACTCTCTATGATATACTTTGCAGTTGCAATTCAGGCAGAACATAGAGTGGGAAATGTACCACCAGTGGCAAATGTACTCATCTGGCAGCAGCAGTCTGCCCTCACACACAGACTCTCTCTTTTGTATGACTCAAATACATGTGTGACAGGACAAGGACACTGGGAAAGAAGGTAGCTAGGAGTAGGCAGGGCTGGATAAACCAACCTGATAGAAGAAAAATGGCACATGAGCCATTTGTAGGTCACAATTTCTTAAAGAGCTAAAACTACAAATAATTGAAAGCAGCAGCTATATCTGTGGGTAATACCAAAATATTCTTTTTTACTTTTATGCTTAAAAGCTTACCTTGTTTGTATGATCACACCATTGTGGCTGCAACACCACTACTATTACATTCTTATTTAAAAAAAAAATCAGTTTTCTTCTTCTGGCAAGGGCCAGTTTTTCAGCTACAATTTTTTATCATTAATGCTTTTTACAAAGAAATGCTCCCTTACCATTGTGCTGTAGCAGCGCCCCGTGCTCTGTCTTCTTTTTCATGTCATAGATTTGGATTGTCTCATCTCTGCTCCCAGTGACCACATATCTGTTATTCACTGCTACTGCTGACAACGAGGCAGAATGGGCATGATGTGTAAAATCAGGGACAACTGTCCAGGACTGTAAATGAAATGCAAAACAAACAGGTTTTTCTCAAGCTTACCATAGTAAGCTTCCACTTCATCATCCTGTAATTCCACTTCTAAAAAGGAAAACCTGAAAAAATATATGTGTAAAAATCAGAATTACAGAATCAGTTAGGTTGGAGGAGACCTCTGAGATCATTGTGTCCAACCTAAGACTGAACATCATCTTGTCAACTAGACCATGGCACTGAGTGCCATGTTTAGTCTTTCCTTCAACACCTCCAAGGACGGTGCCTCCACCATGTCCCTGGGCAGCCCATTCCAATGTCTAATCACCCCTTCTGTGAAGACATTCTTTCTAATGTCTAACCTAAACATCCCCTGGCACATCTTAAGACTATGTCCTCTCATCCCTCGTTGCCTGGGAGAAGAGGCTGACCCCCACCTGGCTACAACCTCCTTTCAGGCAGTTGTAGATAGTGGTAAGATCACCCCAAGCCTCCTCTTCTCCTTGCTAAACACCCTCAGCCGCTCCTCAAAGGACTTGTGCTTCAGACCCTTCAGCAGCTCCCTTCTCTGGACCAGCTGCTGTAGCATCTCAATGTCTTTCCTAAACTGAGGGGCACAAAACTGAACATAGCGCTAGAGGTGTGGCCTCAGCAATGCCGACTACAGGGGGAGGGAATTAGCTATAAACATAATGGGATCTTATTGAGTTAATGTGCTGTTAGGAGATTAGTCGAAAGGATTTAAGCGTGCCAACCGCCCCTTGTAATCAGTGCTGCGCTTAGACGAAGTTGTTTGTCAAAAAGTGTCTGCACAGAGATAAATTTCACGGGCAAGGGAGGCGGATTCTCTCGTTTCCCATCACGGCAGGCTGGAGACACGCCTTCCACCTGGCACCAGCCCCCAGACCACGTCCAAACCATCCTACCCCGCAGCTCTCCATTCTTAGCTCCGCGTCGGGAGAAGCCACCTCGCACCGCAGCCCCGCGCACCCACGTGGCTGCCCGCAGCCCGGAGACTCCGCAGCTGCTGTGAACCCTTCGGGCTAGCGAGGGGGCTGAGCCTGGCGGGAGAGGCCGCCCCGCCCTCGCAACGCGCTTTAAGAGCCCCGGAGGCGCCCGGGCCCGCAGCTGCGGACAGGCGACACGGTGAGTGCCGCGGCGCGCGTCCCCTGTCCCCCCTTCCCCTGGAGATGTTCAAGGCCAGGCTGGACGGGGCTCTGAGCAACCCGATCTCGTGGAAGGTATCCCTGTCCGTAGCAGGGGGGTTGGAACTAGATGGTCTTTAAGGCCCCTGCCAACCCAAACCATTCTTTGATTCTATGCTTCTTTCCTCCCCCCATATTCCCGCCATTACCTGGCCGGGCCGCGTGGCGAACCCCAGCAGCACTTGCTCGTAGCACCCCGCCACCAGCTCCATCCGCCACCGCACGGCGCCGCCCCGGGGCTCCCGCCGGCTCTTCCGCCGCCCGCCCGCCGCGCTGCCTGCGCCGCTGGCTCTGCGTGTGGCGTCCGGCAGCGCTCGCTCCCCACGGGTGAGGAGAATCCTGCGAGAGCCTCGGCGTGAGCGGGAAGCGCCGGAGGGAGCGGCGAGGGGTCAGGCTGCGCGCGGGGCAGCCCGCGCAGGGGGGGCCTCGCGGGGCGGAAGCGGCGCTGGCGGTGATGGCGGCGGGGAGGACGAGAGGCGTTAGTGCCGGGATCGCGAGGGAGGGGGGGAGTTGGTGTCCGGAATCGGGGACTGCTGGCGGGGAAAGGGGGCGTCAGCTGATCTACTGGGAGCGAGGCGGGATGTGATGGGGTGGGGTGGGGAATTCGGACCTTTCCCCCGCGGCGGCAGGGCCCCCGCCTCCCTCAGGGCGTGCGGGGCGGAAGGCCCCGCCGGCGCTTGGGCCGAGGCACCAGAGAACCAGCCCCTCCCCAACCCCGGGCCTCGCCGGCTTTTACTGTTATTTCGTCGGGTTGATTTTTATTCTTTCTTTACTTAATTCTTTATCGCGTAACACAATAAGCGGGAAGCGCGGCCCCGGCCCCAGTGTGGCCGCTTGCAGAGGGCCGTGGCCGGGCGGGGCGCACTTGTGGTCGGGCTCTTCCCGTCATGCCGAGTGGCTCAGTTAGAGAAATGCGTCACGGCTCGGGCCTGGGCCCGGCCGGGGACGCCGCGCCGGCCCCAGGAGCTCCACGAGGTTCTTCCATCCCAGTGCCCTGACCCAGCGCCTCGTGTGAGCGAAATTAGCGCTGAAGGAAGGAGGGGGGATTGCCCGCTGCCTGGGTGAGCGGTGTTCTCACGGGCGATTCTGGCCGTGAATACCTTCGCCCACTTTTTTGCCCGTATGAGCGCAGTGATGCAGAAAAGGTGGACTAAAATAAAAAGTTATGATGTGAGTGTAATCCAATTAAGAACGTGTTTGAATTCTGGAGGTTGAAGCTGCCCCACTGCTTAAATCAAAGTTAGCTGTGACTATGGCTACAGTTAAGGCAAATGTAAAAAAAAATATATTAATACATGCTGTTTTAACTGCTCTTAAAATATTTTCGTTTTCTAGTGAAAAGGTCAAGGTTGAACAGGGAGGAGTACGAAAACAGTTTTGCCTAAAAGTTGGTGATAACTGATCGAGAAGCACTTGCATCATTTGCCTTTTGATAGTCTCGTGCAACAAGACCGCTTTGTCGTGTGTGCCATCTTCTGTTAGATCTGCACGAGTGAAAAGTGGTAAGTTTTAAAAAAGTTACTATGCAGCTGTGAATTCTAAAATTAGCATTTTAGTGTTTAGAGCAGGGAGGAGTTTGTGGTTCCTTTTATTAAATAGTAATGTTTGAGTTAGAGGAACATGGTTATTTGCATATTTGCATTAATAGCGATCACCTCTAACAGGAAGAAGTTGCTGCTGATAATTCTTTCTAATGAACACAATTACTTTTTTTAGTAAGTACTTGTTCAGTTTAGCATATGCTAACCTTACTAGTATGTGCCTGTATTTTAAGGGCTTGTTTGTACTTGACTACTTTCTTGTCTTCAGAATGGCTGTGGGGATGAAGTCCATAGTTACTCTGAATAGCACCATGCATGGATGCTCTAATTACAGTTTATGGCTATCCTGTGTCAAGTTAGCCTAAGCCATTTTCAGAAGTAGTGCTTTGAACTGCTCCCCTCTGTAGGCAAGCCTTTAAGGCATTGTGGACGCTCTGTGTTAATTGCATTATGTGAATGTGGGTTTGATCAGCCAGGATGTCAAACATTAGGTAAATTCTTGCATAGAAATAGGCATTAGAACTTCAGCAGTCAGGTATCTGCATAGAAGAAGTAATCCCAGATACAGAAAATCAGTAGTGGTGAATTAACACCTATATTGTGCAAATAAATGCAGAATATTTTGCAAATGAAATTGGTTTTTGCACTGATCTGTGTTTGTTGGATGACTAGGGGAAAAAGTCTGAGGAAAAGATCTTGGAATCCACAAAGATATGTATCTCTTCTGGAAAGTGCATCCACTGGTTTAGTGATGGCAGTAAAAGGCCATTTGCTGTTGCTAACTTGATGGTAATGAGTGAGATGTGTATGTGGAAAGAGAAAAGATGCAGAGAAAGATCATGTTTGCCTATACTGTGCCCTCATCCAGATTTTTATTTCTCCTATTCTTTAGCACATAAGAGGTACCACTGCTTGTTTTCAATTGTGTAGTTTGTGGTACAAATAAATTCACTTATACCACTGCTTGTTTTCAATTGTGTAGTTTGTGGTACAAATAAATTCACTTATACCACTGCTTGTTTTCAATTGTGTAGTTTGTGGTACAAATAAATTCACTTCAAGTTTGGCTAAAAGGGGAAGAAACCTGGGGAATTGTACAAAACATACTGCAGTCTGTATCTTTTGCCATGTTTCTAACTATTTTAGAACATTCTGAATTACTGGATTATTATATGTAGGTATTTCAGAATTAAGGATAAGGTGTAGGTGACTTAGAAGATGTCTAGAATTTTCTAGTGCTTTGGACAGTGGGAAAACTTCGTGGTCTGTTACAGTTTAGGACACTGAAGATTGCTTCTAGTCATAATCCCATTGGCCATGTATCCTTTTTATTTCCATTGTTTTATCAGTGACAAGTCAGAACTTATTTTTTAAAGTTCTGAATTAATAACATTAAAGCATCTGGTGGGATGAAGGTATTTGGAAGTAATTAATCTTGAGGATAAAATTATTCATTTTCCTTTTCTCCCCCACGTTTTTTTCAGCTGACGTGAAGGAGTGCAATAAACTGAGCCTGTGCAGCCATACTGTTTGAGAAAGACAGAAGACAATTTGAACTATGGCAAGCCAGGTAAGATCATTTAGTCAGAAATACAGGCTTGCAGTGCCTAAATGGATTCCAGAACCATACTCAGAATTCCTAATAAATGAAAAGCTGAAATAGCTAGCTTGGTCTGAGTTGGGTGTTCTTTTAGTCGTGTGATTTCTTCCTGCAATGTGGTAATTGGTGGCTGTCCTCTGGACACTTAATTGTGTCAACTCAAGCAGGTTGGGGGTCATAACATTAAAGCTTTGCAGTTTGGATTATTTGAGCGTGAGTTCTTCTGAAGGACCTTGTGCATAACACTCTCTATAAAAGATACATGTAGAGGTGTTATAGAGGAAGAACATTAAAGCCTGCGTAAGTAAATGCTGTGGAATACCATTCTTATTTTTGGAAGTCGTTGTTCTTCAGAGTCTTAAGCGAGGGAGGCAACCTGTGTTAATATGGCTGTTTCCCCTCCTCTTTTGTGCAGGTGCCCCACTCACTTCCTTTTTGAACTATGGTTTTTGGGTTTTTAGGGTTTTTTTGGGTTGGTTTTTGTTTTGTTTGTTTTTTTTCTTTCTTAGAGGCACTTTTTATGCCTCTGTTTTCCTGACCTTGTGTCTGGGTTCGAGTTTTCCCTCAGCCAAGCTAGTGCCTGTTCCTGGTCTGCTTTCTCCTTACGTTGCATTAATTGGCCTCTTGTCATTGTTCCTGGCCTGGGAGAGCGACTCACTGCTGGATAGTGAGGAGAGGCATCTCACAGAAGAAGAATTCCTAGGTGTGGGGAGATAGGGACAGCAGAGATCCCCTCTAGGCAAGAGTGACAATTTCCCTGCCTCTTCATCACTCAGATTGTGCTGCGGCAGGGTTTTTTGCATCCTGGAGCTCAAGCGGAACACAGTCCAGTCCTGAAGCTAATTAAAATTTAGGATTGGCCAGCATCAAAGGGCTATCTGGTTTTTCCCTAATTCCCAGAGGAAGCTGTCAATCCTTTAGCCAGCTTGACAGGTCAGGGGAATATGGCTGTTCATACAATCCTTTGGCTCTGTTATTTTTGCCAGGCGTTTTCCCCAGAGGCTGCTTTCCCTCATGGGAGGCGGAGGGAGAAATGGGACCCCAGGCTTCTTTCAAGGGCAAGGTGAATATGGGGAAATCACCTGTGGTGATGGGGAGTGGGAGGGAGGAATGTAAATGAAGCTAAATACTAGAAAGGCGATATTTTCTCCCTACAGGACTTGATGGCAAAAAAAAGAGAATGTCTCCAGGCCTATAGCTGGTGGAGAACACCACAGAAGAAACGGAAGAAAAAGAACAAAATAAAACCAGGAAGAATAGAGTTTGTCCCTAGTAGTACTAATACAACCAGGTAAAGATCTTTAGAAAGGAGAAGGTCTTCTTACCCCTTACTTGCTTAGATTGATAATGACTAGTGAATGCCATCAATTATTTTTAAAATCCTGAAATGACACACCTGGTGCCTATATACTAAGTATTGCTCATGGAATTATATTACTAGTTGAATAATGAATATTTTTTTTTAGTTTGTATCTCATAATTGCTTGAGACCTGTAGTCAAAATAGTCACAGCTCTTTTGCATTATGGCTATATCTTAATATTTTTTTTTAATATATTTTTGCGTGCCCTGACCTTCAGACAACAAATACTGCTTTTTAAAATCAACATTAAAAAAGTTTCTTTAATATATTTTGGTCTTTGTTAAAATGCTTTCTTTTGCAAAAGTCATAGAAGGGACTCAGAAATTGAGAACTTACTGGAGTGATGGCATTGCAGTTCTGTACACTTCTCAGCAGAGTTTTGCAGTTAGTATTTTCTTCATATTTTGTCGCTTTATTTGTCCAGTAGTAACTACCTGCTTGTATGTTAGGTACTTCAATAGTGAAATGAACTGTGTTATTCTCAAACTTGACAATGGTTCTCTTATGTTTTTAAAGACCAGATTACTCAATATTTGTTGGGGAGCTTACTCCAGAAGTGGATGATTTCCAGCTCTATGATTATTTCCTAAAGAGGTACCCCTCATGTATTGACTGCAAAATAGCAACAGACCTGCTGGGATATTCCAGGTAATGCTTGTGAAAATGTGTTAATGCTATCAGTATGTTTGCTTGTGTAAGTAATATATAAGAACTTACATTTGAACTGTTCCTGCATTTTTTTACAGAGGCAGGAAGAGATCTATTAGTCTCTAGCATTACTTTTTAACAGTATAGATCCTTGTGGTTCTAAAACTTTATGGTTTTAGCAGTTAATGTGATAAGCTTCAGGTTAGCCAAGTACATATCTGCATGAAAGAAGTTAGATGGTGGGAGAAGGGAGAGCTCTGCATGGACATCTGTGCTGCTGTGCTTACCTACAGCATTGTGTCCAGTTAGTCATCTGCAGTACTGAGGACAAAATAATTCCCTTTTTATATGTGGAAGACATACACATTTGTAAGGCCTGACAAATCTTAGGGGGTTGGGAGACAGAACTTCTAATATTAGTAAATAAAGCTTAGCAGAAGTTACACTGGCCAGGCAGTGAGTCAAGCAGGAAAGAGTGAGTTTGCTGTTCAAAAAACAGTGGCTGTAATAGTCTAGTTCAAGAAATGAAAAAAGGCAAACAGAAAAAGGAAATCTGAGAAAGCAAATTTAAAAAGAGTGCCAGAGCTGCACAGCAGTAGGAATGGGTTAATACTGATAATTAAACTGCTGTAAGTGCAGACATGGAATCTGGTTACTTACACAGATAGCAGTTAAAATGTATTGTTTTGCTGGCTTTCAGCAAGTTACATATTAATGCCATCAACAAGCTTTTTGCTTCTGGCCCAAGTTTTTAATTTTGTGAAAGCATCTTCTGTGCATGTGCACATGCTGGAGAGGTTGCTTAGGTAATAGAAGCTATAGTAGCTACTCTTTTCTGTTTTCATGAAGATGGAAATTGAATTCATTAGCTTTGTAACTCTTATGAATACTAGAATTTGTTTTCTCCCTTTTGAAAATTGTAGAGGGTATGCCTTTGTCAGATTTGGTGAGCAAGGTGATCAGATGAGGGCACTGCAAGACTGCCAGAATGCACCAGGTCTGGGGGGAAAACGAATCCGGCTGAGCATAGGAATTTCTAAAAGGTAACAAATGAGTTGTGCATTGATACAGTAATTCTGTATAATTGGATTCTTTTAGATCTGCCTTTGTAAAGTCTGTGGCCCTTGCTGTAATGGCTGTACACACAATGCAAAACCAAAATCACATAAGCTTTATGTTTTGACTACCTGGATTCATCAACCTCTGAGGATTGCTGGGGAAATCCAACTCTAGCCAGACTGTATAACTTGAGCTTAGCTGTTGTTGTAACCAGCCCTAATTCTTACAGTAGTGAAGCTGAATGCATTTGTAAGTATTTCATGTTTGGGCCTGAAGAAGGTAGAAGGGACAAGAAGTGTTTGTTTTAATGCTGGGAAGCTTTTTTCTAGACTTTTCTCCTTGGTTTAGATGAGGTAACACATTGCTGGTTTTAATGTAGGCTGGCAGAGGAATGAACTCTTCAGTGGGAAAAATACGGAATATGGAGGGGAAGAAGCCAAATGAGATTGCTCAAACAGTTTGTTTAGGATACTATTCTTTGCTTCTCAAGTGATTAGGGCAGCAGGAAATTTAAAGTTGATTTATTTTGAGAGGGTTTTTTATTCTGCTAGTTCAGTTCTCTCAGTTGGTTATTTAAGACAATTCAGTTAGAGACTTGATACCAAATTTGATAAACTTTGATCCAGAATACAGACAAAAATAGAACTTCATATAAAACAGTTTCAGTATATATTCATGAGGTTAGCTTGTGTGTTCTGTTAGAAGGCTAAAAACAACAGCTTCTGTTTCTTTTCCCTGGATAATTCTGCCAATGTTGCCTCATTGTTTTGGAACAGAAATTCTCTTAACCCAAGAGAGCACTGTCCAGAAGTTGCTTTAACTAACTTGCTTTGAAAACAAAAAGATGTCCCAAAGAAACAGGTTTCCTCACTTCTGCTATCCAGAAGAATGTCAGCAGTGTTTTCAGATTTTTCTTTCCTACAGAGGTGGATGTAGGAGAGAAATCCAAAGTAGAAGACTGAGACATCATGAAGTAATTTGCTTACCACAGTAGTAAGAAAATAGAATGCCTATTCATTAGAATGTATATGTGGCTTCACAGTAATGAAAAGATGATGTAATGTGGGTGTTGAAATACATCACTAATCTATACCTGTTTCTGAATGGCTGAGTGCTATGCCCTCACAGCATCCAAATAATCCAGCCGTCAGAGTAGTTTGTCATTAAGTCACTTACATTGGAAACTGTTTCTGAGCTCCTTCAGTTGGTGTTCTTGGCAAAAAGCCCTGATCTGAATTTTCTGTAGTGAAGTGGAGATACCGAGAAGTTGGACTCTGCAAACACAGGAGATCTACTTGTATGTAATCAGTGAAGAAATGTTTAAGCATAGGGGGATTGCTTGTAACATGCAGCTGGTTTATCTGAATGTTTTTCATGTAGTGTATCTTTGTTTTAGTACAGACTCCCTGGTCAGTGATACTTGACATTAGTGTCAAGTTGTCCCTGAGAAAAATCCCCTCAGGAGAGGGAAAGCAGTGAAAACAAATCACCTGGCCCTTTGGTTTTAAGAACTAATGAGTTCTGTAATTTTCCTGCTGCTTTGGCTTCATTCTGGATAATGGCAGTGCTGACTTCACCTGACAGCTAGGCTTTGGCAGCTGTTCATGGACTAAAAATTGAGCAGCTGAAGGTAACCATGGTAAATTGACAGGTAGTGTCAGATGCTCCTCTGAAACAGATAATCTGACTTTACCCCTTGTTTCTGGAAATAACAAGATTTAGTATTAATGAAACAAAAGATGGAAGGGTTAATTAAGACTTTAAATGTTTAAAGCAGCAGTGCTTGATAAAGGTCTCTGATCTTAATAAATAATTTTTTTATAAGTAGCTTGCTTAAGTGGATAGTAAAAGTATTCAAACTGAATACAGATCAATGTATTTGAGTTAATCCATAGAAATAATTACTTTTGGCATTGGTGAAAGTGAGAGCATTTGCTTATGTATAAACATGAGATATTGTGCTGTGACGTAAAACTGTTGCTGAGGCAACTATTTAGAAAAGCTTCCTTGTAAACTTGGAAGTGTGTAAATTGTGGCAAATGGTTTAACTTCAACCCTGGGTGTACAGTTTTTTGTTATCAAACTATATATAACTTGTCATGTTTCAGACTGAAAGCAGAATTCCAGCGGTACCAGTCATACAACTATAATGATTATTACCAAGATTATCAGAACTACTACTCACAGTGGAATTATGATCCTTACACTGACTACAACTACAGCTCCTATACTCCTTATGATAGCATGCAAGCTGTTGGAGACTGCTCTTTAGGAGATGCTGTTATGGCTCCAGCTGTTTTTGAGGTAAAGATACTATGTAGTTGATTTAAAGGCAAAAAAACCCAACAAGTTGTATGAATTGTGTAAGAGCAAAAAAGTCCTAAAACTGAAATCATGCATTCAGCTAAGTGTGAAGGTTAGATTTGAGATTTTTAAGTGCTTTAGTGCATCTATAGAATTATGTACTTATACACTATTTGATCGTGTATGTCAAATAGCATAATTTTGTAGTCTTTCTCTCATCCTGTTTTTCTGATGTCCTTTGCTTAAAGCAAATTAAAGAATTATTGTAAGATGATCTTATCTGGATCAGGCAGTTTATCAATTGCAACTTCCAAAAGTGCCTTCCAAGCTGAACTGTACTATGGTTTTCTTTAAAGAAAAAAACCCCAAAAGACCTGAACAAACAAACCAACAAGCCAAACAAAAAACCTAAACCCAAACCATCAAAAAGCAACAAGCACCCTGCAAAAAAATCCCTCCCCAAAAAACACCACCTCCCCCTGCTTATTTTATAGTTGGGGGAGGAGGGAATGGCTTGGGAGTATAAAATTATTTTGGATTTGTGATGTTTTCTGAAACTGATTATGATTAAACTTTTTTTTTTTAGGAAGCTTCAGCTATGACTGAAATCAATGATGACCTACTAACTGAAGGTAATGATAACTCTATCACTGCAGCTTGCTTTTAGCTGTAGTTCTGCCCTTTAACAATACAAGCCAGTGACTGTTGGATAAAGGATGGGTTATAACTAAAAGGAGATAGGGTTTTAAAGCTAATAGTGTACACCGTGTCAAGTAGAATGGGACATTGTCAAAAACACTTCTCAGTAGGCTTCTTTTAATTTTGTCTTCATTCTCCTTCCAAAATAGTCTATTAGAGAATTTACCATATCTTTGTATTGATTGTGCTAAGATTTTTATATGTTAAACTCATTAGTAGAGGCATCTTTTGTTAGTGTTCAGAAATTTTATCCTGCCTAACACATTGTTGTAGAAATTATTTAAATGGATTTTGGTAGGCTTGCATGCTTAATTGTCCCATAATCTCTACTTCATGTGGAAATACCAATATAGTCCTAGCATTCTAATACACAAATTGCAAAAGAAGCTGTACTTGTCAGGTATGTTAAAATTCTAGGTGAATAAACATGTTACTAGACTTATTATTAAATTTAGCTAAAGTACATTTGATTAGGCATTTACTTCAGGTTTTTCTATGCAAGCCTCCCAAGATCTGACACTTGCACTTACCAGATTTTTATTTTCAGATCCACAGCTATATTTGGATGTTGATGAAATGAACAGACAGTTTATGGAGACAAGTGAAGAACTTTATGACGCCCTCATGAATTGTCACTGGCAGCCTCTGGATACGGTCACTTCTGATATCCCCTCTGCTATTTAAGTGTCTTATATAGCATGACCGTTATGACCAAGGTGCTAAAATTACATTTCTTCTACATTACTCTAGATCATATGTTTTAAAGCACAATGATAGGTTGGGAGTTTTTTTGCTATGCTTTTGGCAGTTTCTGTAATCCTTTTTTTGTTTTCTTTTGTTCATCACTTGGAGCATCTTGAAATCATGTAAATATTCTAGAAATGTAAAGAGTTCAATGGGGTCTAAAGATAAGACTTGCCTGTGTAAATAAAATTTTGTTTCTGCAAACCAGCCAGCAAGGGATTTTACTTATATATGTGAAACACATTCTCTTCTGGCTTGTGGAATTTACCTGGAGACAGTAGGGGTATTTCACCTGTCTTTGGTATGGGCATCAGGACTAGCAAGAACTAGCTCTCACATACTTCCAAGATATCTAGGCAATCTTTTACAAGCTCTTAACATGCTTTATCTGTACAGTTTTAACATACAGAAGGGCAAACTTCCGGCTGCCATAGCTGCAAACATTCCAAAGAACTAAAGATGATACCTACTGATAAAATTATTTTTGCCCTTCTTGTTAGTCGTCTCAACTGACACTTTACAGCAAAGAAACTGGTGTAATATAATACATGTGGTGTAATATGTTCTTCAACATAAAACTTGGAAAAAACATAGTGGTTTAAAGGAGGAAGAATAACCCACCAGGAATTAAAGTATCCCAGCATCTTCTTCAACTTAGTTGCACCCTGTCCTAAACATCTGTTATTTGTCTAGTCTTCATGCTCAGATGTTTCATAGTGATGAGCTTTATAAAACTTTAGTAGGATGACAGTTTTCAGAATTCAAGTCAAAGGAGGTTAGGGGAGATGGCAATGAAGAAAGTTCTGCTTTTCTGCTTTAAGATAGCAACTTCTGAGTGGCTTCCTCTAAACTATTCTTATCTAAAAGGGTATAAAGTATTTTCCAGTCATAGGGACAGCTTAAGCTCCTGTGTGTACAAAAGTATTTACTACTTAATATATACAATAAAATAAATTCAGGCTGGAAACAAAAGAATACTTTTTGAAGACAAAAAGGTAGAAATTATATAGCTAAGATGTGTGAAAACTATTAAGGCTACTCAAGACACTGGTACTGCCATGTGTGTTTTGGGGGCAATCTAAACCATAATTGCTAGGATGGCAGATAAAGTTCTGCCTTTTTTTTTTTTTCTTTAATGACTTAATTACATTAAAATTGTGACCTTAGCCTATATGCCATTCTTAAATGTGAAACTAATGCTGCATTGCAGAGTGATGACTTGGCACAACAGGTCCCTTCTACCTGCTCATGAGAATCTCCCTCTTTTCACAGTTTAACTTCAGCTAGAATTTTTTTTTCCCAAAGTCCCACCCATGAAATACAGATGCTCTAAACTAGAAAGGGCTTTTGGAGTTCTACAGGAACTTCATTCTTCCTGGATTTTGTGCATTGTGTATGTAGAAGGAGAGAAACAAAATCCCCTTATTCAGGCAGGGAGATTACTACCACACTTTAAGCAACTTTTTCCCTGCTTTGAAGAGAACTAGTTGCAAAGTGGCTGAAAACAGGGATTTCTTAGATGAATGTTTCCCTTATGTGAATTGGTCAGCCTTTGGTGGGTGATAGTAGGGAGATTATTAATGGAAATAGGACAATGTGGAATAAATGAAGCAAAGAGAATCTAGATGAGAAAGGGAATACTTGTGTGCCTGAATAGAATTGTTCCAGGGGACTGCAGAAGGGAGGAAACTCAAGATAGTAGATGCAGGCCTCTTGAATTTGGATGTGGGGGTGTTAAACTTTCAAAACCATGCTGGATTTGATGTCACTTCAGTTGTAGTGCAAAGCTGTGGTGCTTGAGCTTGGTAGTACAAAGTAGTTGCTAGGCAAAGGATTTTGTATCTAGCAAGCACTGTCATCACAAACTGCAAGATTATAACCCAGGCACAGACCTGGAAGCTTCCTGCTTTGAAGTGCATATCCTGCTTTGCATAGCATTACCTAACACCATACTTTAGTTGCAGCAAGTAATTTGTGGAAACCTTTTGTTGTGTTATCAGATGCTAAGGATGTTTGTTGGCTCGGTAGAAATGCTGTGGAGTATCTGCTGATTTTTGGCATTTGGGAGGTTGATCCATGTGTGAACTATGTAATGAGGAGCTCATGTAGCTGCATGATTTCACTTAGATCGGCACTGTATCACCATGGCACATTAACCTCAGTCAGAGTCTGTAGTCACCATATTTATGCAGATTTTGTATGTTAGCTAGGTCTCTACACTCTGCATTAGAGACTGTTTTCAGACATGCATGCACCTTGTGTTCTGACCTGTAAAGTACTCCTATAGTGAAAGTACTGTTTATAAATGCAGTGAAAGAGGTTGTTCGCATCATTAGTTTTGCAAACGGGAGAAATGTTGGGGGAATATATCTTCTTCCAGTCAACATAGAAGAAAAGTGAGGTGAAGAAGGGAATCTGCTGGTTGCAGCCCTTGTGATGCTACTTTAAATAGCTCTCTGACTTCGTTTTCTGTCTCCTGAGCCTTACTAGCCTATCCTGCTTTCCAGTTAGGAGTGCATATATGGGATCAAGATGGTGTGTTCCGCTCACATTCTTTACTGTAAAGGCACACTAAAAAAACTCCTGCATTAGCGTAAACACAAATTTGGGGAAAAAGTGCATCAAAACTGTTGGCATTCATTGCTGAGACTTTTAACTGAGGAAACTTACAGCTGTGGTCCAACTACCACCTGCGTTAGCTAGCTTACACAAAGACCTGAATATGTACATCATATGGATGCCTGCTGTCAGTTCTATAAAGATCTGATTGCAGTAGAAACATTAAAAAGTATTGGAAGCAGTGTTTTTAACATCACACTATTTCACTTTGTCTGGTTATGTTTTGTCTGTGTTTTATCTAGCTGAAATGTTGTGGGGTTTTTTAAGTCTGAAGGGGTTTTTTTGAAGAATATCTATTATTGGTTTTATAAATTCTTCATTGTACCTAGCTGTGATAGATAGTGCCTTTACCTAAAACCCACTAATTTCTTGAAGAAGGGTAATGTTTTTGTTTTCCATCACTTCTCTGAACAGAAAAGCTTTAGTACCATGGTTTGAGGGGCTACTGATCCTGCAGTCAGTGAACAGGGAGAAAGAAACAGGCTAAAAAAGGATTAAGACTTGAAAGTGTACAAAAAGGTTAAATGGTACTTAAGCCATGAATGTTTCTTTTTGCAGGGATGCTCTTGGACCAACAGCTTCTTTCTAGCGCTACCTCAAAGTAACTTGCAGATGTAACTCACAGGGAAGATTGATCAAATGGTGATGATCACTATCATTCTGCTGGAGATTATATATATATTTGCCTTTTGTTTTGTCTCATTTTTAATGACATTTATTTAACTTCAGTGACTCATGTCAATAGATGTTGTTTGACTACGTCGACAAGTATTTTTGAGTCATGAGTTTCATTAAAGGCATGTCACCATATGGAAATTGTTCTAAGTAAGTAAAATAAGTAAATAAAGCAGCACTTGAATTTACAGAGCAAATGTAGTGTAGCTGCCTTTGACACATACATGGAAGAGAAAAATGCATTTATACTTATCTTAATACACTTAGCATGCGTAAAGAGGGAAGCTTGTTTTAAATGTGCTGAACTCCTATGTATCCAGCACAGGAGTGATTTTAGTCTGTTCTCCACGCAGGTACCATTTTAGAAGCCACCATTGTTACTAATAAGTGTCTGTTACCAAAGGGCACAGTTTACATCCCTTTGTAAATCTTGCTGTTCTCATAATGGAAATACATTACCCTTTCTTCCCCTCTCCTAAGTTGAAAGCTAGCATGCTAATTGGTTTCTGGACAAAAATAAGTTACAAATCCAGGCTAAAACACTTTTTTGTCTTTTGATAATTATATTGATGTAGATCTTGACACACATACTGTAGAAACAGACCATTATCCTAAAATTAGTCAGCAGATGCAGCATACCAGCAGTATACACAGGATGAGGTGGTTTTTGCACGTGACTTCAAACATGCATGTTCCAGGATAGGGATCCTCCATCACTGCAAGTCATCCCCCTGCACATTAAATTGTATTTACAATTCTAGGACAGGAGAGTAAGAGACTTCAGAGTTCCAAAGATGTAGTTTATGAGGAGAAGTATCTGGAAAGTAATTCCACCCTGCTGGAAATTTGGTAATGGTTATCACCTGTAGATAATGAAAATGGATCAAAGAAATTAAGGAGTTAAGTCAGGTATGAGAGCTGAGAAGACATTGCTGAGGTTGAAGAAAATGCAGTATGAAGCAGAGAAGGGGCAGTATGAAATTCCCCAGTAACATTTCTTCTAAATGCTGTTCCTCTGCTGTTGCTGTTACACTGCTGTTGCGTACCTTCAGCATCACCCTTGCTGTTTGAGTCCCCCATAATCCCCCACATACTTTCCCAGTTCCACACACCTTCTTCAGGTGTGTGCTGGGATGAATGCTTATTTTTGGTGGAAGGGGTGTGTGGTGCATCCTGGCTATGTTGTGGGTAACATTTTTACTGTCTTATACATAGGACAGGTGCTTGTGATTTTCTGCTCTGCCCCATCATTCCCAGGGCAGGTCACTGCTGTAACAAAAATGTGGAACCATGGATTTTTCTCAACTTTCTGTAGAACAAAAAACTAAAACCACATTTTTACATACTTTAACTTTGTAGTAGGAATGCATTCCTTCCACATGTTTTGAGAAAGTAAAAGCCATGTTAAAGCTTTTTTCCCCTATCTGCTTTCCGTATGCGAACAAGGAGCGATGAAAAACCTGCACCTTGCTATTTCTGTTGCTTACACAAACCAAATCGCTAGTGGCATCCTGGGAGAGCATCGCGGACCTCCCGCTGTCGTTTTTCCTGCTGCGTTCCGCACGCTACTCCTCCGTCAGGGACACGAGGACATCTTTGCCATGCCGCTGTCCCTTGGGGGAGGCTCAGCGTGGGTGTGTGCCCGGGTCAGAGTGTCAGGAGGACAGAGCCAGACTGTGCTCGGTGGTGCCAAGCAATAGGACAAGAGGCAACAGGCAGAAACTGATGCACAGGAAATTTCACCTGAATACGAGGAAGAACTTTAGTGTGCGAATGACCGCGCACTTGAACAGTTGCCCAGAGAGGTTGTGGAGTCTCCTTCCCCGGAGAAATTCAGGAACCATCTGGATGCAATCCTGTGCCATGTGCTCTGGGACGACACTGTATGAGCAGGAAGGTTGAACCAGATCACCCACTGTGGTCCCTTCCAACCTGACCCGTTCTGTGAAGAGCCTCGGGAAGTGAAGGCGGAGGAGTCAGCACCGCCGCCACCTTCGGGGCTCACTGCAGCGCGACCTCGGCACAAACCTCCGCTCCCAGCCTTCAAGCTGTCCCTGAACCGCGCCCGGGGGTGAACGTTTCCCCCACACCCCCTCCACGTCCCTCTGTGGGTCTCGGCAGACCTCAGCGAACGTTTTTCCCGCGCAGCCGGCTCGGCCCTTCCCGGCCCCTCCCTCCCCGCTTCCTTTGGAGCGGGGGCGGTGCGCGCGCGCGGGGGCTGCCGGGCCGTCCGCCCGGCGCCGCTTGTGTGACGCGCCCGCGCGGGCTGTTGACGCG
>WBMZ01008140.1:0-145352 GCA_013400975.1 Atrichornis clamosus | reverse complement strand
ATTAAGAACCTGATCTTAACAATCATACAGAAAGCAATGGCCATAGTTATTACACAATGCAATCTCTTTTCTAGAGTGTTGTCTTATAGATAAGAAGCTGCAAACTAATATTTTGCATTTAGTCCAGAAATAAAAATTCTTCAAAATTTACAGTAGTGGGTTTTTTTCTCTAGTTTCATCCCAAGAATCTGGGACATGTCCACTGAAGCACATCACTGCAGTGGCTGGAGATACTATTACTGCACCACTGGTGTGTGATCTCTCTCTTTTCTTGAGATGGCTAAAGGCAAAATATGTGCCCACTGTTCCGCCACTCTGTTTCGTAGTTTTCACACAAATTGACCTCTCTGGGTAGTTTAAGCTCGTGTGTGAACAGCAGCAGCAGAGATCTGAGCATGATCCTGCTGCTTCTTCTCAAGGGCAGACGTGCAAGGAAATGAACTGTGACAGCTGTAGCTGAAGGCGCTGCAGCAAGGCAAAGTGTGAAGTTGGGAGACCACTGGGCAAAGAGCTGCCCACCCCCAGCTGTGCCTTGTCCTTGCTCTGCAGACCTCCTGGAGGAATTGTCCATGTGAGACCCAGGAGCTCGCTTTGGCTTCAGAGAACAAAGGTTACCCACTCCCTCATATTTAAACAATTTAGACTTACAGATCAGTTGTTAACTCAAGTGGCTTAGGATGAGATTGTAGAGAAGCCTCTGTAAAGAGATCTGAGAGAGAGAACACAGGAGTCCTGAGAAGGGGGGAAGTTCTGCAAAAGGGTGTTTATTCACACTGCAATAAACCTCACAGGGTACAAATTCTGGTAGAATGAAAGAAACGTGGCTAGCAGCAGATTTTGCTGATGGGAAGCACTGCAGATTTATAGTGTTTCTGGTTATCTAGCAAGCATTTTAATAACTAAGAGCTATGGTAAAGGTAAGCCCTATGCCATAAGGACTATTAAAAATGCAGAATAACAGTTCAGCAAAGGAAGACGTGAGATTCCAAATTTTTTTTTTTTAACTTGATCAAATGATTGAATAAGCTTGATTGTTCATATAGTCCTGGAATAGCATAGTCTGGAAGGAACTTCTGCAGGAGGCCCACATTCAGAGCACAGTCAAATTTAAAGTTGGACCTAACTTGCAAATTAGACCAAGTTGCCCAGCTGTTGTCGATTGCTAACCAACTTGAAAAGAAATTTTTTAAACAGCTTTTTGCTAACGGCTAGATTTCTCATCTTTTAAGTAAATGTTCTCTGTGCATCTCATTTTATTTCACAGCAGAACGAAGACCAGACTTTGTACAGCAGATTACCATGAGTTTGACGTAACAAAAGAAGAGTCCTGTAAGAGCTGCATTGAGAGAGCAATGTACACACCCATCCCAACTTTAAAACATCGTGAATACATGACATCTCATGCTGAAGTAAACTTCGGTGTGCAGCTCTGCCTGGCACAGACCTCAGCAAGTGTCTCTCACAGCACAGCTAAAGCAGCTTGTCATGGGATGACTCACAGCATCGGGCAAACTAAAGTAAAAATATGTCTTCTTTAACATTTAATTGAAGGTCTTAAAAAGAAAACTATGTTATAGAAAAATGTTTTAAATTAAAATAATATAGTTCTATTCCACAAAGAGAAGCAAGAGGAGACTTGCCTCAGCAACTTTGTTTAAGCATCTCAGACTACATCTGCACTGTTTTCTCTGAAATACTATGCAAATAGAAACTCATTCTATGTAGTTTATGCTCTCAGCTACTAGGTCAAAAAGTCAATAGAAAAAGAGCCAGTTATGAAAATCTTATGTTTGACCGTAAGCTTCATTGTGAATTCATTGAAGTCCTTAGGAGAATAACACTATTCAGTGTAACATAGACCACGGGCACACCTGTCCCAGTGTGGAGAAAGACAGAGCTTGAGAAGTCATGATTCCATGGCTGAGTGATGAAAAACAAAGGAGTGTACAGTAAGATTTCCAGCCTCAAAGTATCAGAGTAGATTTGGCACTGTATGTGAGATCTTATTTTTGGACCAATGTTTCAATCTCAGGAATAAAAACTCTTATTTTTGGTAGGTCAGTGTTTGAAAAAGGTACTTCAAATATAAAATATGTTTAAAAGCATATCTGTGTAAAATTAATTGTATTGCTGGATTATACACTTTTAATTTATTTAGTAATTATTCAGCCAGAATTATTTAGCAACATTTTAGCTCTTTTAATCTCTCCACCTCTCTGACAGATGCTGATAATGGGCAATATTTCTGGTTCTCCAGCTGCAATTAAGTGTTATTCTTCCCCAATGAAAGGAAAACATCTGTGTTTGTATCATGTTATGTTAACAACCTAGCAGCTGGATCACAGAGCTAGGAACATAGCCTAGCAACTCTAAAGGGCTCTGGAGAATTAGAGCCCAGAGACCATAGAATAGTGACAAGAGTTTGGTACAGAGCCATATCAACCTGGTTTGAAAAAATATCAGGTTTTTAGGGGTGATTGTCCTGGCATCAAAGTACATAAGGTATGTTAGATTAATCAGCTTTACAAGCAAAGCTTGTAAAGATAAATCAGATATACCTAAACTATATTGCACAGATTGAAGCCACTATGTCAAAACTTCAGTCTTTTTTATTTTTTAATACCAGTAAAGTTAAGTTTGCTCACAGAGAAAATTATTATTTAACTCCTTTTTCCCACAAGCCTTAATTGTCTGCACAGACAAGCTCTGACAAATCTTTTTGGGAAGGTTTAAGGAGAGTTCAGTTAACCCTCTGCTACGCATCCCATCCCTCTGAAGGAAACATTGCCTAGCCATGGCAAGAAGTATTTAAGCCAGTAGTAACATCCAACCTAAGGGAGGCAACACCTTAAATTGGCAGCTCTTTACTTCACTGCACATGGTTTGGAAACTGGAGGTTTACAAAGACTACACCCACTCCAGCCAAGACAACCTTGAAGATTTTCTGTACCAGAAACTTTATGCTTTGGTAACCCTTAGTGAGTCTGGTTTGATGGCTCATAAGGCAGAGTGTGAGCACTGATGATTATCCTGATGCTTTGATGCTTTCTCACATGTCAGTAAGGTTTGCTTGGCCCTTGAAAAATAGCTTGGTATTTAAACTGCTCATGCTTAGGCTTTCTGATGTTTAGTTTCCTGTAACTGTGACCTTAATGGTTACTTTTGACTTATTTTAATAACTTTCCCCCATGAATTACCATCGTTTCATCACAGTTTTGACAGAATTCCTGAAAAGTTACTTCTGAAAGAACATACACATTTTAACAGCCTTAAATGAAACTTTGGTTCAGAATAATGTACAGAAGTTTGCTGGCACAGTGCACTGTGCCAAATTAAATAACAAAAAGTTGATGTTTTTTATTTAGTCATTGACTGAGAGAGTCCTGAAATTTCCTTGTGGAAGATCTGCAGAATAACCTGTATAATGTAGTTCTGTATTTGAGTTACTTTCAAGTTAAATAAAAATTCCCTCTGCCCACTCCCTGAGAGCACAGTCAGAACACAAATCTCCTCCTTATAGTTGCAAAGCAACATGTTCCACAGCCCTTGTCCTAAAAGTTTATTCCTTCCTGAGCAAGCAACTACCAGACACAGTGCTCTGCCTGCCCTGCAGAAGGATTTACAATGTAAATAGACTTAAATGGCTCCATCAGATGCACAGCTGGAGAGATCTTGCCTGCTGTGTGCGTGCCAGAGAGCATGAGGGTGTCCAGGCTCAGTGCAGGACTATGTGAACACCCCAATGAATGGGCTATGTCAAAGTAGTGACTGCATATGAAATAAAACATTTGCAAAATTTTGATAAAGCTGCAGGGAACAAACAGTTTCATTGCCAGTTAAGGAGGGAAGGCATTTCAAGGCAATGCCTTTGAGATATTTTTTATCTTTCTTTTTCACTCTAATTAATGATTAGACTGAACCAAAGCACCACAAATCTGTTTCCTATGTCCTCCTCCTCTCATAAACTAATAAAAAAAAATGTTTATAGGTCTGCCAACTACAGAAAACTGTATATTTATTTTGTTCACTGGGGATTTTACACACATCAACGCACAATTGTGCAAGAGTTGGTAGGAAATTATGCTATTATTTCTAAAATATACATTGAGATATAATTAGAAAGGGATATAGGGCATATAAGTTTGCTTTGATGCTAAACATAAATTAGACTCAAAATCTGCTGCTAATAACTTCTCTAATTATCTTTACATTCAAACACTTAATACTTTTGTTTCCATTTTGAAAAAAAATATTTATTACCCAGCACCACATAGGCTTGAATAAAGATATTCAATATATTTTGTTCTTTTCCCAGCACAACTAATAAGCAGGCAGTATATGTGAGCTAGGTCAGCTCAGGCATATCCATTTACTTCTCCTTTGGAATGTCCCACAGGGTCAGGCAGTGCACAAAGGAAAGTAGTTTGTGGGTGTAATTTAACATTTGTAAACCCAGTGCACTCATTTGTCTGCATTGCTCTCATGTTTTGAGTGTTTGTTACAGGTACTGCAGCAACACCCAGCGGCCCCAGACACACACAAGGACTAAGTGCTACACCTGCACACACCCACCAGCCACTCTTGTTTCAAAGACTAAGCCAAGAGCTCATCTTCTAGGTAAACATTTGATTGCTTTCCTTCATCCCCCACCCACAGAAGTCTCACTAGTGACAGCAGCAGTTCCACAGAGGCCTACTTTCAGGACAACTCATCAGCATGGAGGTAGGACTTGGACTTTATTGTTCCCAAGGTCTGTCTTACAGGCCAAATCAACACACAGCTCTCAGACTATTGATCCAGTTTCGTAAAACTAGCCAGTAGAGTACTACAGAAATACTATTTCTATCAGCAGTCCCACACAATGCAATTGCACAGCCAGTGGATACTCAGAAGATACCCCAAAGATTCGAGGAGCTAGCTGCCATGAACGTCAAGAGAGTTAGCCACCATGAGCACCAGGGTAGTTTTTACCAAAGAGCACAAGAGAAAGACTGATTTATTTGATATTAAGTTGCTTTCAAGCACTTCAGAAAATCACAAGGACACTATCACAGCAAAGATAACTATGAACATCTTCCAACACCTTAGTTGTTTTTACATTTGTCACATTTCCAAATGTGGAAATATTGCAGTGCTGCCATCCAAAATCCATTTCACAGGCTGCCTGACTGCTCTGTTGGACTTTTTCATAGAATAAAAACAAAACATAGACAATCTAAAGTAACTTTTCCCCCATGCCTAGAAGGTATCGCTGTCTAGGCTCCAGGCCAGATGGCATCACATGGTGCAAAAGCTCTTGGTCACGTGGACAATTACCTGCTGACGTTCAAATCCACTCTTCCAGCCATTCATATGTGTTATTCTTCTGGGTCTGTGCCTACACAGACATCATTTAAGATCAGATGACATAGTCACAACAACCAGGGAACTTCAATCCAGTCTGGTAACTGAACTTTTGACACCAGTTCTGACCTTAAACACAAAAAAAAAAAAAAAACCAACAAAGGAAACGAAGGCAAGGCTGGAACTCACTGGATATTCTTTGAGATAAATGGATGGTAGAAAGAGTTGTCAATATTTAAAGCTATGTGCAGAAATGTCTGAGGCTTGTTTTCCAAATTGGCATTTTGACTACATTTTAGAAGTTTTACTTGCCAGGTGCAAAATTTCCATTGTCTTCCAAAGTCAATCTCATCTACTGTGTCTCTATCCAAGACTGACCTTAAACTGTCCAGCTCCTGACAATACAAATCTTCCATACTTCCAGGTTCCTTTGAAATAGGGCTTATCTTTCCATCATAAAGTAGGAACTATAGATCCAGAAAGGGTTTTTTGGGGGGTTGGTGTTTGTTTGGGGTTTGGGGGCTTTTTTTCTGAAGATTTGTACATGGTATTGACATTGAAAATACCTATTTTATAAATGTAATTCTGACCCTTCACTAACCACTCTAAATAACTAAATAAATGTTAGAAGAATAGTTTGATTGGAACATCTATATGCGGATATATAATTCAAAGACTATAATCTGTTTAAAAGGTAGAATTTAATAAACAGATATAATGCATTAAGTATAATGTAAACTACTAAGAGCTTGATCAAGTGCTGATAGGGATGAGATTTTCTGTATGGACACCCAGTCCATGAAATGTCTGTTTTTCTTAGCATGCAGATATGTGAAATATAGTGAAATATATTGACATAGCTCATCTCTTTCTATGTGTGATTTAAAATGAGTAAAAACTGCATTTTTCGTGTCAGTGAGGATTCAATTAGGATTTTCCTTGGGTCTCTGGTTATATTCAGATATCTTTTCTAAACAATTCTGTCATTCTTTACTTAGGACATGAATATCATGTACCTTCCTATACCATATATAAACTGAAGAACCTGTGCCTAAAATACATACTTACAGCTAGGCCCAAAGATGGCATATTTTCCACTGAAACTGCAGAACACCTTCTAATGCATTTTTGGTACATGGAAAAACTCGACCAGTTTTAAAGGAGTGCCACTGTCCTGTGAAAGGACATGCATTTCTTACAGGGTCTGACAGAATACCCATAAACTCCTCTTTACAATCTAGTCTTTCTCTACTTTAAAAAAAATGGGAATAAAATACATATACAGAATACCAAATTTGAAAGTCTCCTGGTGTGTATATAAAGATATGTATATCTCCCCTTATTTATGAATACATGGTTGCACAAGCCCTACAGAATATCATAATTGACAGCAGAGTCAAGAAACTTTTCAAATTAATAAACACCAGATGATATATTTTTCACTAGTATTTAATTAAAAACTGTATTATTGTTGTTGCATTAATTGCTGTGAAGTTTTCATAGTAAGCTATACAGAGCTGATTGGGAACATAGTGTATAAATATGTGGCAATAATCTGCATGAATTATTCTCTTAGTTCAAGTCGTACTCTGTTTTAATCTTGATGCCACAACAAAGGCTACTTTGAGAAAAAGGATATATATCAGCGCAAGTTTTAATTATTACAATTGATTCTGGAGAAGGAGACCTGTGGAGAACTTTTGGATCTAAGAATATTTTTCAGAATACAGAACTGCCAAGTGAGATGATATCTATTAATTAAATATAATGGAACTCACACTGTTATTTTAATAGTTACACAGTAATAATTAAAATCTAAGTACTAAGATAGCAATCCAAAAAGAAATATTTTTCTATTTTTCATAATTACTGAAATAGTCTCAACCTCAGTAGGAATTTTCCATGCACTTACAACAAGTACTACTTATTATCCTAACAAACTTACAAGTTTAAAATTACTTAGGTTAAGCCTTGCAAACATTTGTGAAAGTAAAAATAAATAACCTTTAAACTCTTTTTATTAAACAAGAATGATGAAAATCAAGGGGAAATAAAACCTCAAACAAAAAGAATAGCTCAAGGTACAGGCAGAGAGAGCAGGCACTTATAGTGTGTGCACAAAACATCAATAAAGCTTTTCTTGTGGCTGAGTTATAGGATTTATCTATTCTTCCTAGAGACGTGCTTCTCCAAAACTTTGAAGGACCTAAATTATATCTGAGAACTCGACAACCTCTTTTAAACCAGATGAAATCAACAACACTCAAAGCTGACTTGAGATCACCCACACACAGCGTGAATTTTTAACATATCTTTCCTTGACCTTATACCCTTAGTAAGGCTAGAGTTTTTCTGGCTGCAGAAAAACACTAAAAAATGTGTAGGATAAGGTGAAATTTTACAAGAGAATTTAAAAAACCTTTCTTTTTATGATTTCTCACAATTTCTGGAGACCAATTTTTCTTACCCTGGCCATGAACAGTGTTACAATTATATCACTCTCTTCCTTCTGTCCTACCATCTCGAATTTTCCACCCTCTGGAGCATGTCTATTTCAGGCAGGTACTTTCTTTTCCTCTCTTTGCCTGTACAGTATTTTGCTCACTACAACCTAGGACATGAATGAGTTTTCCAATGTTACCACAATATAAAATTATTAGAATAGTTTCTTGCAATTTCAGATCCTGTCTACTTTTGAACACTGGTAAGCAGCAATTAGCCTAAATATATTGACCGTCAGTAGTTCTTCCCTTATTGAACTGCACACGGTCATTGGCTGTAAAACATGTGTGGTATCCAACTCTTCATTTGTTTCTGGCTTCGTAGGTCGCTGTGGCAGCAGATGGCTTTGGTACTGTTATTAGCTATAAAGTGATATGCTAAATATGCAAAACTTGTCATCTTTGCCATCCAAGCTATTCTGCAGCCATATAAGAAACCCAAAATATAAACAAACACATAGGCAATGGCTAGCTAATTTAGGAAGTACCCAGTCTTCCTCAAACTGCAGAGAGTCATGTAACATCCCTTTTTTGCTGTGGAAAGAATGCTCCCCTGGCCAGCAGACTCCAAACCATAACACATGGTCCCACAGCAGCTGCTGCTGCTGCTGCTCTGAGGCACTCACAGGCAAAATCCCCCAAATCTCTTCCCACTCGTTTGGCCATGTTTCTGGATGTGCCAAGAAGTTCAGTGTCACTGTCTTGATTAGCATGGGTTAAAAATCCCCAAGCCTCTCTTTGTTTCTTTAATATGAATTTCTTATCTTCAGTAACCAAAATAAATATTTTACCTGGAGTTACTGGTAAATTTCCACTTTCTTTTTTTTCCTTAAAAAGCTCCAAACCTTAAAGACAACCAAATAAATGATTCTCAGTGGTCTAGGATCTACATAGATCAGAAATTTCTTACACTTGAGCCAAGACTGAATCTGAACTTTGAGAGCGGGAAGGATTGCTGAATGTAAGGAGTACAATGGGAGGAAAATGCTTAGAACTTTGTCAGCTTCATAAGGAAATCAAAGACAAGCTGGAAAACTTACGTACCTTCTGCAAAGAAATATATAGAATGTATTACCAATGAAGCTGTTGAATGTATAAATTCAGTGCTTTCTGAACTAAAAAGGTTCCTGTGGAGGGGAAAAAATTAATTTCAGCTGTCTAGGCTATTGTCTCTCCACACACACACATCCCCAGAGCCCAACAAATAAACAACAAAAACACTATAATGGATGACCTAAATTGCCTAACCTAAAAATTTTGGGACTTAACATGTAGTAGACAAATTCGAGAGAGATATATACTGAACCAGAAGTCGTCTTTTTACAGAACCCATAGGACATCAGATTTAGATTCTGGTTTAACTGACGGATAATTAGATTTCTAATTTTTTTTTTTAAAGCAACATTCTCTGTTTTGAGATGTGTTTTTCTCTAAAATAGTTTAATTCATATAAATAATGATTTGGTGTATAAATTCCATTCAGCCATGAAGTAGCAGCTGCTTCATCTCTAGAGATATAAACAGCCTTGCTGGGCAGAGTTTTTGTTTGCCATGATATCAGTGGCTGGTGCAGAGGTTGGACTGATCTCAGGTGATTTCATGTCAGGAAAAATGTGTTGATTAGAGGCCTCAAATACAAAGCACTGAAGACAGAGCAGTAAGAAGGCATTACAGTCACTGATGCATCGTTCCTGGGCAAAATCCCAATGAACAGGGTATTTAACAATAGTGTTTGCATGCCTTTTGTCTTTTTATTCTCCTTGTGAGTGCTGAGAAAAAATGCAGCCCTTATATGGAAAAAACCCAGAGGAATTGCTCAAAGCAAGAGTACAGTAATTACTGGTCTCTCTGAGAGCAGCAATATGTGTGAGACAAACCTAAAACTCTTCCCCTGCTCTAGCCAGTAGGAGAGAATGTTTCTACTCTTGCCATTTCACCTATTTCATGACGTCACTTGTTCCACCTGTGTCCTGGATGAAGACATTGACTTTTGTAAGTCATTCTTGCTTCTCTATTCTTTAGAAAGAAAAAAAAAACCTGAATAACTGAAATCAAGCAAGTTCTACTTGGCACCCACACTCAACTATTACTCCTCTTACCTAAAAGGCAGGTCTCTTTGGTATATAAGCAAGTGAAGAGCACAGATAATTGAATGCCTCCAATAACCTAATAGCAGTTATGACCAATAGAGGGAAGATAAAAGCAGCAAGCATCAAATTTTATAAGCAGCATCCAAATAGCCTTCATTCTTTTGTACTTGTAATTAACAGTGGTCATCAGTAGCATTACTTTAAAATGGGTTTTCCAAAGCACTCTGTAATTAATAATCAGTTTGTCTCTAAATACATGATTTTCAATATGCAGAGGCCACATTTTGAAGACTTATAAGCGACATTGTAACTTAAAAAATTACTGACCTAACATCAGCAGAGAGGTACCTGAGAATAAATGCCACTTTTCACAAGGGCAGCCTGGAAATGGGACATCAGGTTTCTGCTCCATGCCCTTACCGTTCTGCACCACCAATTCCTATGATCAGCTACTTGATCAGACGTAGCAAGTGGTCTTTAACTTTGAAATCCTGGATAGTAATACACCAACATTTGCTGGGGTGCCTTAATAAGTAGGTTTCTAGCCCTATCCCACAAAAACTCAGCAACTGACTTCAGTTAGGACAGAGGCAGAGCCTACGTGCCCGAAAGCACATTCTGCAAGGACAGGCCTAACCAAGAGCAAGTTTATTCTGAAGCTAAATAGGTTTTAGTAAGCACAAATGACAGCTTAATGCCTAACAAAACCTACTCAATTCTATGACGATCTTCTTGAATGACACATTCAAAGGAGGCTGTACCACAAATGTTGATTTGTTCTCTCCTCTTTAAACATCCATAGAGCTAGGCTCTTGCAAATGCACACGTACATTTCCACTCTTTCAGGTCTCAGAGATATTGATAACAGTATTACCGTGTGTCCCTTGGGACATGAGTACCTGAACCAGTAGGTACTTCAGATCAGCAGAAGGAATCACAGAATCACAGTGTAGGGTAAGGTTGGAAGGAACCACAGTGGATCACTGGGTCCAACCTCGAGCACATGGCACAAGATTGCACCCAGAGGGTTCTAGAAGTCGTTTCTGAGCTGCTGCACACTTTGTGACAGCATAAAGCAATCACAGCCCTGGTTTATATGCAGATTAAAAGCTAACCTGCAGATGATCTGTCATGAAAATGTTTCTGTAGAGGTTACTTTAGTATTTTCTGCAGTAGTAAACATCATGACTCTCTTACACTGTCCAGTTAATAAATTTAGTAAGCAAATTGCACTAGCGGTACAGATGCAGCTTGCACAGTACACTGCTCCTCAGTTTGAAATGAGATATGATTGCCTTTAAAAAGGAAAAAAAAATGTTCCTAGGACTGCTACTCTACAAGCTAGAACATCAAACACTGTGTTAAGGACAATGTTTGGTATGTGCTGTAATCTTGAAAAATTGTGTATATACAACTATGGATGTGATTATTCTTTTCACCTAACGTCTGTTGAGAGCATGGCCTCTTTTGGACTGTTATTTATTAACTGGAAGCTCTGCCCAAGACAAATAAACACAGCCAAAGTTCTTTTAATCACACAAGTCCTCACAGAACTCAGCGTGCAAGGAGGATTCAGCTCTACACAGGTACAGCAAGTTCCCAAGTGCTTTTTCAAAGGCAACATAGAACTGCACTGATTAGAGCTTGATGCAGAATCTGTCCTGCACAAACACTTCATTACTCACACTGTTGTGTCCTGTGCTTGCACCAACAGGCACGATGAAACAGCAATTTACATGAGAAATCAGACAAGTACTCTGTGCTCAGAACATATTAAATCAATGTAAAGACTAAAAGGGCTGCTGTACAGTTGTCACTATTCCACCCTGCACCAGTGGGCTAAGATGTTTATAGGCTCTTTGCTTTTTCTACAAGGCAGAAAACAAAACAAGTTATGCTGTTCATATGTTTAGATCCTAGGCTTGTGCTTCTTTTTGTGTTTTATCTTTAGGAACAAACTAGCAGCTGTAGTAGCCTTTGGTAAGAAGTTTGCTGAATTCCAGTCATGCTTATTTCACAGCTGTGCTTCCAAACCCTGTGTTGCCCTCACAAGGCAGCTGGGCTTCACTTACACTGCTGCAAGCGACAGCCCTTCCAATGGACAGCCCTCACTGCGGGACAGAGCTCTTCTCTTCGGACCAGTTTGCTGTCTTGTAAGAGCGTGTGAGAGACTACGTATGGGAAAACCAGCAGAACAGTACAGAATTTATTTCACTCCCTTTTAGATAATTAGAAAATGGTGTATTTTTTTCAACAAGAGCAGGAATTTTAGACATTTAACACTATAATTTCCTCACAGAATGGATTCATTACCAAAGCAGGGACAGATATTTATGTTGTTTATAAAAGTACATAGAATCATTGAAAAACAGTAGTCCTATCTTCCCATTTACTATTTAAATTACTGAAAGTCTAAACTCAATGTTTGCACAGCATCCTATATCCTGTGACATGTTGGAAACTGCATAGATGTTTAAAGACACTGATGAATTTGCCATTTCTCCTACCCCAAAGAACTGAATTGCATTGAATATTGAACAAATTGTTTTGTATCCACAATTAAATCCTTTCATTAATGACATGCAGAATTTAGGTCCGTCCATTCCACAAAGAGTATAAAATAACCTATGTGGAGCAACTTTGATGTTATTTCTATCCATGGTTACAACTATTTGACTTAAATTAACAACACTATAACTTCTTATCTGCACAAGTCTGTGCAAAGTACAACAGCATTCTGGTGAACCCCGGGAGAAACACTACCACCATCATATACCACAAGAAGAAAACCCCAAGCAGTAAAAAAATCCCATGCTCACAAATCTGAGAGGGAGAAATGGTTGTTTGACTAATCAGAAACTACTGAAAATCCTGAGCTAATTACTATTCTTTAACAAGAAAAACAAAAGTTGAATTGGGATCAATAGTGGGTATGTACTACATTTTAAAAAACTGCTGGCTAAAAAAATCCTGGTGAAGTATCTAATGATGTTGAAAGTTCTTGAGAATGTTTCATTACTTCTTTTCTTGAATAGTATTTTCTGGTCCCCATGCATAGGTGTGGATGTTAAAAATTTATACATGGCTTTGATTTGCAAATAGAGTCATTACCCTGTAGTCATCAAAAAACAAAATCATAAATATGCAAGTAACATGAATAATGATATATTGATAGTAGTAGTGAATGTTTACTGCTCCAGAGGATTATGCTGAGCTTCCCAAAAAAGTCTGTTTAAAATGTCCCAAGAAAAGAACCTAGACTAGTTAAAGTGGTTCTAAAACTCCAGAGAATATTTCAATTATGGACAGGATTTGGAATGGTTGCTTTGATAATTTCAAATTTTTTTTTAATTAATTTATTTGGGTCTAAAATATAATTTAATGACATCAACAAATTTCAAGACACTATAAGATTAAATTCTCCTCATAAAATATTATTTCCAAAGAAAAACTAGTAAAAAGCTGACTAATTTCCTAGAAAAATCCTAAACATGAAACCGTTGTGAAAGGCATATTTTTTTCAGTACTCAGATATCTTCACACCAATCATGACAGACAGCTCTTCAGCTTGTACACATTGGTGCAGCTCCCAAGCCCATGGAGTTGGGGCTGGGGGCCTGGCAATCATTATCTTAGGTGTGAAAAGTGTCTGTCAGGGAAAACGATGGTCAGTCTGCCTAGGGATCGTGGCCGTACTTCAGCCAGATGGTCTAATAATTTTTAAAGATAGAAAGGAGGAGAGATGGGTCCAGTATCAGGAAAGGGAAGTACAAACTGAAACACAAGGCTTCACCTCCTGGGCAGGAAAGGTCTTAAAGGGGCAGTAGAAGAAAAGAACTAAAGATATAGAGACATTCCTCTCTCATGTGGAGTAAAATCTTGCAAGCACAAAACACAGCTCTCATTTACTTTGCTAGAGCTCTTTACTTATGACTAAGAAAAGAGAGCAAGTCAAGCTTTGCCAAGACATTCCGGTATAGCAGGGTTCCACAGCGCACTACAGCTTTTCAAGCACTCTTCAATATCCTTTTAAATAGACTCAAATAAACCCCAAGGGTTTTTCTGGCACCCCAGTCTGCAGAACAGCTCAGTCTGGAATGAGTTCTGGCCCTATTGTGAGGGCGGGTGCTGCCCTCCCTCTCTTCCCAGACAGGGGCTGCCACCCACCACAACAAACGCTGAGCTGTACCAGTGACAGGAACCAGCACTTCCAGGAAAACATGTTGGAGTAATAACCACTTCAGGTTCAGTTCCCCAAGCTGCTTCACTGCGGAGCCACTACAGATTCACTGGAGATTACTGCGCTGGAGATTACTGCACTGGCATAAGGAAGGACAAAATAAACAACCAGGAGGAGGGAAAAGCAGAACTATCTCTTTTAGCAGCCAAATTTATGTCGGAATTTTGTTAGCCATTTGTGTATTTCCCAAGAATTTTAGTTGAAAAATGATGGCATAATATAATACTGTGATGTTATTTGAATCAGGTTCACCCCACGAGATTAATGAAGAGCATATTATAAAACACTATGAAGTTCAATTTTAAATATGAAGAAAAATTCAATGAGTCATCTATGATCACATACACAATAAAAACAAGGTAAAACAGCATCACTTTAAAGCTTCAAAAAGTGCATATTGCTGCAGCTCGATTCCAAAAAAAATCAGAATAACAGAGAAGACATTGTGCAACCAGAATAATTCTTTCCTAAATTTTCACCTCATTATAACAGCATTTTCACATGAGTTCAAATAAGATTTGGTTTGAGGTATTTTATTACTATTTCTGATCAGATGGAGAAAACAGAGAAGTTAATATATATTGCAAGCAGGAGCACACTGACTTGGTTGCCTTGGGAACATTTACTGGCTGCCACGCTTTTGAGGAATTTTTCTTCGTTTGTTTTATGTTTATTTGCTGCCTAACCACCCTTTTAAAAGTTTTGTGCAATTCAGGAATGGTCAGGCATTTCTTCAAAAACATGCTGCTGAGATAGTCCCAGACATGAGCTGGTGAGGGGGAAAGGCAAAGCAGTCAAGGTGGGGTTTCTGCCAGTAACACAGTACTGAAGCTGAAGTTATTTCCTTATGAACTTTACATTTTAAACAACATGATATGTTCATTCATTGCAGAAATTGCCCTGAAATAACACTTTACCAACTGTGAGCTGTACGTTTTTTGCATCTCAGTACTACTACTCATGCAATGACCCTTAAAAATGTATGCTATTTTGTGTTTTTCCCAAATATTGATTCTTTTTACTCTTTCTTGGGAAAATTCACAGTAGATTCAACTTTTATGAGATATCTGGGGAAACAATATATTCTGTCCATAGTTTTCTTAAGGGTCCAAAACTATAGAAAGCAATGATCCTATTAAACTCTTTAATGAATCTGTATAAAAGACCAATAAGTGTCTATGTAAATTCTTGAAGTCAAAAAACTTACAACAATTTCTAATATTTGCGAATCTGAAACATAAATTTCAAGTATTATTTTCAAATAGCAGTGAGACAAAGAGTGTAAAAGTTTTGAGTTCAAATAACAAAGCAGTACAAAGGTTATGGGACTCAACTTATTTCAGTTGGGCCTGCATGTTTATGCAGATAGATTATGTATTATTAGGCTTCTAAAGTAATATGAAATAGGAATTGACTTTGAGCTTGAAAATTGCACTTCTCAACAGTATTCCTCAGTTTCCTTGGAATGCACCTAGGACAAATTTAATAACTGTGCATTTGCCCCATTGAGTTAATCTTTTCTTTCTGCTCCACCAATGAAACCCTAGGCTCATTGACCCAAAGCATACAGTATTATCAAGGTGTACACCTGTGCAAACATAATTCAGCTCTGCCTGCTCCTATGCCAAGATTTTTCTGCTGTAATGATTGACTGACAATTTTTGTTTCTTTATAGCTACTCTAAAGTCTGTTGTAAAATGTATGCTCTGAAGTGAGCAGCAGCACAAGCTGCGTCTGGGGATTGACCACCAGCGTGGTAGACTTAATTACTTCTAGTGAATTGAAAGGAAACAATAGTACATAATTGAAATTTAAGAACAAAGGATGCTAAAACTCCAATTCTCTATTATGTCTGCCTTTATAAATCTAGATTTCACAACATGATTAAAGACAACCTAAAATATGAGGGAGTACAGCTTATTATACAAGTATATTTTGTCTGTACTTGAACTAAATGGCAGCCTTTGATTCTGCTTAATGACAAATCACTTTTAACTGAGAACAAAGAAGTCTAACTGTAATTACCACTTGGACATTGGTGATTTGTTTTAGTAGCTCCTGTCAAAGAAGAAAAAACGAGTAAATGGAGCAGCTACAGCCTCTTGTAAGGTGCTTATGTACATGTCACTTGTCGCCTTTTTGAAAATCACTTCAGGTACTGCTTATAAAGGTCCCTTTCCTGAATCCCAACAAATAGCAGGAAAGTCTGCATAAAATTTATTTATGAACCAGTAGATTTAATCAATGTTGAATGTTCAGCCAATTAAACCCAAAAATCAAGATTTTTACTGACATGAAATCTGTATTTTTTCATGTTTATTTCCCCTCATAATTTTCGAGCTTGGGGATACATGATTTAAAACGAAGTATTAGACTTGGAGCCTATGAGAGAAGTTGACTTTACATTAGACTTCTTTTGGACAATTGAAGAGTGACAAGGATGAATATCAACGTAACTCTAAACTTGCCTAACTTTACTGATGAAAACGTATAGGATATTTTGAAGTTAGGTAAGTAAATGTATGTCATCCTAACTGCTAAAAATGATTGCTGCTAACTGCTAATAAATTGCTGATGAAATGACTGCAGCTTTAGCTCAGATGGTATATTGTACTGGGATTGCTTGACATGAAGTTAATTTTCTTCACTACAACCTGTGTGGTGCTATGTTTTAGACTGGTGACCAAAACAGTGCTAACAACACACCAATGTTTTAGGTGCAGCTGGATGGTGCTTACAGAGCAAGACCTACTCTGGTTTTTACTGTGTCCCCCAGCAGAAGGCTGGGAGGGGAGGCAACCAGAACAGCCATTCCAGCTGATCAAAGGGACTGGCTGCCAGCCAGGGTCAACCCACCACAGCTATTCATGAATTACAAATATACAGTGCACAAAGAAACTAGGATAGAATACTAAAGGTGACCAAGCAGGAAATATGTGATCTTTAGATACTGGCCATTAGAAGGGTCAATATTATATTGTAATAGTAATATAGCAGGAGAGCTGCTTTTTAACTTTCTTCTTCAGAAGAAGAACAATGAATTTTTAAGCAAACTAGCATTGTTGTCTTGATGAAGTACCGTAATTTGGGGTACTGTGAAGTGTTTCCAAATGAGTACATAGAATTGCAAGAGAGAAAAGTTTACACATAGTTCCTGATAGAACAAATATTGCACAATACATGAAGATGAGTACAAAAGTCTAGGAAAACATCTCAAACATTTGTAGACATTTTGCAATGCAGCTGTACTAAGGTGCTATACAAAGCACTTTTATTATATCAACCTTTAATAACTTATGTCTATGTCAGACAGCCAGGCATGCAGATTTTTCTCTTCCTTGTGAGTCTTTGAAGTTTGACTGATGAGTGAAGTAAATCCAAGCTTCTTATTTTTCCCATTTTCTAGTGCCAAAATGCATTTCTCTCAGAAAACTACAAAAGCCCTCTGATTTTATTCTACTCAAGTCTGTTACTTTCATTTTAGTGTTTCCCATGACCAATACATGGCAGAAAAACAGAGACAGTTCTAATGAAGTCTGTTGAAAGAAAACCCCAAATACTGAAATCTTTCCATGGAATACTTCAAAGAAGTAGCACCACTGCTATCTTGTGGAGAGCACGAAGTTTATAAAAGATCAGGATGCCATATTCTCTGAACACATTTGAATAAATTCTTTTAAGAGCAGGACTTACTTCTGCAAGTGTCAACAGCACCACTGGAGAAATGGGAAAAGAGAACTGATATATCTAAGGGCTGTGTTCCTCTTGCCTAATGTTTATGATGTAAAAGTTTGTCATCTAGTCTGTGCTACTCACATATTCTCCCTCTATTGTCAGTGGAAGCCAATACAATTTTCTGGAGAAGATTTCAACATCTGTATTTCAGACTACGCAGAATGAAGCCCAACACTCTCTTTTCAATGCTAGAGAAAGCTGTCATTCTCCACTGACAAGATGAAACTTACATCTGGCTTCCTAAAACCAGAATGTGTTTCTTGGGGGGAAGGGGGTTGTGTTGGTTTTTTTTTTAATGAATCCTACTCAAAATCCACAAACCTCCTGAGGGTCCATACATGTCGCTGAAATTGCAGGACTGGAATCATAATATAATCTGCCAGTCTTTTTTGTTCATTTGTCCTACTCATTTGTTTGCCAAAACCTCCACCTTGTACCAAAATTAAAACCTCTAGGCACAACGTCCATGTATATTTTGGCCAGCAGGATATTCAGCAAGCTGATGCATTGGGTTCCCCTCATGTGAAGCTCTGGGCTCAGAATGTGTCCTTCAGCTGAGCAGAATCCAGTATCCATTTTAGTGTCACTGTCATACTTCCTTATCTTTTTAAGAAGGGACCTTGCAGTTGCTTGTAGGCAACTTGTAGGCAATTTCAGGAGCAATGCAATTCCTTGACATCACTTCCCACTCTTTCAAACAGCTTTTGCTCACTGTTTCTTAAGGACTGAGTGCTTGTTGCACTCTCAGATCACTGACTCCCCAGGATTTGTAACAGTGGCAGCAAAAATGTTCATGTTTGATAAAAGTACTGGGAATTTCCCCATCCTTTAATGAGCACCATAAATAACAACACCCAAGAGAAAAATTCCAACATGCATTTCCTGGTCTCCTTGTTCTTGAGAGTTCTCAGTGTCAGAATCCCCTACAGATTCTGCAGGATCTTCGATTATATGCACTTACGTGCCTTCAGCTCTCTGTCTAAAGCAGTGAATTTCTTTCTCTGTCTCCCACTTGACAAGCTGAAAGCTGCTACTTTCTCTTTGTGCACAGTGCTAACTGATCTTGATGACCAAGTAAGACAACACTATATAAGGATGGGTCTGCTCAAGCATTTCAGATATATCCTTCCACTTTCTATATACGGAGAAGAGAAATAACTGGAAATAGGAATACTGGCTTGTTTAGATAAAAGATTGTAGAAGACAACAGTGTAATCTTCTTCAAAGTTTACAACAAATAGTAGCATATGGCAATGTGCATCGGTCACCTTGGATATTAATCCTGGGAGATTGGATTGTATGGGTGCAGAAAGAAAAATTGTTAAAAAACACAGGAAAAGAGTTATATACAAACAAGTGAAATCCAATAAAAGGCTGGCTGTAGAACAATGTTTGGAACCACATGCTTTCAAGAGACCCTCTCTGAAATCATACATAATATTTCCCTTTCTCTTTTTTATTTCTCTACAGGATCGGTGGCAGCACTTCCATTTCTCATGTTTGTCTGAAGGCATGCAAACTAGCCTGAATACTACTGAAGGTCTCCTGTTTGTTTCCAAAACACAGAGGATTTCTGATTACTATCACTGCCTGCCCTCCCATTCCATACAGAAAGACTGACAGCTTGAAAGCATTCTGAGCTCCAGGTTACAAAAAAGTAGGGCAATGTTTTCTAAATAGATGCCAGAATTAGCAGAAGGCTCTTCTGTATGCAAAAAGCACAGCATGAGCTGAGCTACTCTCGGAGGTCTGCCCCTCTTTCAGCTTTACAGCAACGTCTGTTCTGCTTTGGGAAGCCTCTGTGCTGCCGTGTGCGAGCTGAGAGTGCAGCAGAGGATTCATTCAAGACTCCAGGTAATCATTCACGTGTGCATTTACCTCCATCCTCCCATAGAATACCTCTGTCACACATTTCATATGGGAGTAGTGAGGTGATGAACCACATCGTTTCCTAGATATTTCAGCTGTTTTCAGTCCATTTGGTCAAGATATTCCATCATTCAGTCTGCTGCCACTCCTGTATAGTCAAGTGGCTGCTCCAGTCCCACTCGTTGATGCTATGCCACCAGTCTGAAAGAGGCAGGAAAGGGACATTCCTTGAACAGTTCTTCTGAAGCTTCTCAAACACTTGAGCTTTAAAAGAACCTGCTTGAGATTTAAAGAATAATTCCAAAGCAGGCACTTGAAAGCATAAAAGAATCATTACAGAAATTTGGGTGACATTACCAATGTCACCCAAACCTTCCTATCCCATGGAAGCACACGGCAAAAAGCTTGGCACTCCAGCAGTATCCGTCCATCACAGACGCTCATTCCATGCAGATGACCCACTGAGTCAGAAAATTCAGGTATGTCAGTCTCCAGAACCGTACTAATCATCTGTTCCCAAGAGAGAGACAAGTATCAGATTATGTCAAGATGTTGGCTTAGTTCTGGGAATGTGGCCTACGTCTGCAATACTCTGTTGTCTAAAGTTCAACCAAGTTTTAAGGAAATGGTAAACAACTGTGGTTTGAGGGTTTTTCTCAACTATACCCCTGTTTAAATAGAAGAGGTTATAAAAAGTTTGTTATCTCTTTAATCTGACTGTGCTTTTAAGAAAAATTGTGGTTAAGACCTAGAACAAGCCTTCAAAAATAAGTGGAGATGGACTGGAGATAGGATGGCAGATTCACATAAATCAACAGGTATTACAAGCATCTATCTCATCCTTAGTTTTATAGGTGCTGTGCACAGGTGTTTCTCCTATCCACTACTTTCTACAAGAAATACATTTCATAATGACTTTGATTTCACATTAAAACATTCTAATCCACGAGGAGAATCCACTTGCCTGAAGGTATGACTGAAAGAGAGACTCAACACTGTCAAAACTTCCAGAGTCCTGCTAATACACAGGGAAAATCCAGCTGTCTCTTTCCCAGTGACAAAGTTATGGATAGTCTCAAACTGCCTCCAGCAATAAATTTGCTACACACAGTACCACCACATGTTAGAAAATTCAATTTGAGCTAAGAGGATGAAAATAATTCAGTTTTGAAGCTTGATATATCAAATCATTATTCTTTCAAAAATATAGTTTAACAGTGCAACTTGAATACCGATGCAACACCAAATTCTAGATTAAAAAACAATTGATCACATTATAAATGCAGCCTGCTAAAAAGGTACTTATCATTACACTAAGGCAATTTGGGAGCTTCTCATGTTTCAGACTCTAGCTTCAGATAGCATTGATTTTCAAACTAGAATAACCATCGTAAGAGATTTTTGAAATAATCCAGATAAAAATAGAGAAGTACACATACAGGTGTCATGGCAACCCCTCCGAGGCAGTGCAGATTTTTTACTGAAGTGTTTCATTTACTTTGCTTTTACTGAAGTGTTTCATTTTCCTTCAGATCAATGAAATGTCTACTAAATGCTTTTTACTCCATCAAACCAAATGTAGACAAACACAACTCTTGTCAACACCACCTTTCAGTTCATCATTATGAATGTTAATGACTCCTGTGCATACTTAGTCCATCGTACTCATTAAACCACAGCACATCACAGGGCCTCACCAAAGGACATTCATCTGTTCTGATGAATGCCTGAAGATGTTTGGATGCACTGGTGACACCAGTCCCGCAGTAGCTGCACTCAGAGTGATCACAAACAGCCTGTGACTGGTGGCCCCTTCATTCCACAAAGTTCACAGTGCACATATATGCATGCAATGACACTTAGCAAATGAATTTCTTGATCTACTTCATATTAAATTGCACATTTTTAGAGAAAGATAACATGCTTATTTTTGATGGATAAAGTTTAGTAACACAACATAAATTAGCAGACGAGGAAAGCTCTGTCATGGAGTGTACAGATTTTTACAATCTGAAATGATAGACTCTCTTCAGAGTTCCACAGTCCTTAAAAAGCACCTGCTTATCAGCACACACTCTGCAGCATACTGTAAGGGCTCTGATACAGCACAATAAAGATAACTTTGTTATAGGAACTATTAATTATGAATTTGCAGAGCAGATTAAATCTGCCAGGGCAATTTGGAAATGAGATGATAACTAAATGTGGTTAAATTTTTTAGTTTTCCCTGAAGACTTACTACAGTTGAATGCATCTCTGTCACTCATTTCTGAGAGATCAAAAGATAAGCAGAAAATCCTGCTTACCACTTTTCAGAGTGACTCTCATATGCATATATTGCACTTCCTCCGTCTGAGAAACGTCTTTTTGACACGGACATTTCACACGCGTAATAATTAATTTGGGCAACACTCAGTTCTGTGGACCAGAAAGAGTAATGCTTCTACACATTATGGAATAATTCAAATATTGAGTCATAGCTACAAAAAATATGATGCTTTTCCTCCTTTTCATTTGCCACCATCTCTAATAACTTACATCTAAAATTTAACAGAAACATGGAAAACCCCATGAATGTGCTCTTGGTGTAAAACATTTATATCTGCACTAAATATCTCACAATAAATATTTCAATGCAGTGCAAAGTTAGACAAGTTCCTGTTGTCTTATTTTGAACATTTCTCTGAATTTTATTGGCAAAAATCTATGCCACGCTTTTTTCAGGTCCACCAATATAAGCTCTCAATTCATCTGCAACTTCGAAGGTTCTGTACTACAAGCTGTGGTCATTATTATGCAAAGTTAAAATAGGTTGTTTCTGGGGTTCAGTGCTTTAACACAAGCACATGTGCACTGACAATAGCACACAGCTATGCCAGCATGTCTGTGCATGTTTAATATAAAGAAGTACAAGGCAGTCAATCAACTCAAGAAGTTTAAGAAGTGTACACAAAACAACACCAAAAGTTTAGACCATTAAAAATATATTGTTGCTCATTCACCTGGTTGTATTTTCCAGTAAATAGCCCCCACTCCCCAAAATACAAGCTCAAGAGAACTAAAAAACTGCTGCCAGTTACTTCAAAGGAATTTTTTTCAGTAAAGCCCAGATTGATCCAAATCACTAAACTGAAGTTAATGCACAAAACCCACAACAAAGTTTTACAATTTTTCTGTCAAAGTAGGAACTAAAATGTTGCCCTTTTTTTGCTACATCTTTACCCATGTGAGAATAAAATTCTGCATCACAAGAGTGAAAAAGAGCTGAATAATATTATCCAAAATCCAGATGCCATGTGAATAAAACAAAATAGTCATTACTGAAACATCACAGCATTTAGTTATTTATAGACTCTATTCAGACTCCGCCACTAGCAAGACAGCACATGCTACAACACTCTTTTTGAATAGCCTTTCAGAACACTTGAAAGATCTATTTCACAAGCCTGTACCACCATCCAGAGAAGAGTGATGTATATAGGGTAGAAGTAAAACACAGCAGGCAAACACATACACTTGAAGCAATAAAGAACATCTAATCACTTTTCATGTAAAAGGAGTATTGAAATGTTTTCCTGTAATGCTGACATTCACTCTGAGAGCACTTCTCACAGAAGATCTCTTACCCTCAGAGATGCAGCATTTTGGAAACATGTGTTGCTGTTTTCTAAGAAACCACTTGAAGAAAAAAATAAAAACTGCCTATCCCCAGCTGGCAGAACCAATCCACTGTATGTGTTCTTCTGTCAGTAAAGACTCCAAGACAAACTTCATCAAGAAGTATCACTTTCCCTTTGGCCTCAATCAACTAAACTTTTCAATGTGGTCCTGCCTGCAGGGCAAACTGATGGAATAATGTCTTTGCAAATAAGTAGGTCTGTTCAAAAGGCAACTTATGAAATCCTGTTTCCACAAGCAAAGGGAAGAGTCAGGTAAGAGGGACTTATGAACAGTGATGTCCAAAAGCTGTTTTTAGGTTGTTCTTGGTCTAAAACTTTCCTCTCTCGTTGCTTTATCCAAGGTGGGAGCAAAGACAGAGCCTCACAGGCAAGCACAGACTTACTGAGCTCCTCAGAGAATTCACACCCAGTACAGAACCCCCGGAAACACATCTGCCTGCACAGCTGAAGCAGCACACAACATGTTGTACCATCACTCCTCCTTTGCTCCTTGTGTTTTTTATGGCTCTTTTTTCCTTTCTCCTCCTGGTGCACACACAAACCTGCCTAAACAAGCCAGTAGCCAGGGGCCACTATCCAAAATGTAATTTGGACTCTCAAACCCACACCTGTGCTTCAGCTTCAGAGCTGCTGTGAAGATGCTTTTTGGTTCCCAGGTCGTGAGCCACACTCCTGACCAGTCAGTGCACAGGACTCCTGCTCCAACAGGTCAGTGGGCAAGAGAGGCCCAGGGGCAAAGGGTCTGCAAAGATTTTCTTTCTAATGGCAGTGGAGAGGTTATTTTCTAACATTTGGCCTGGAAGGCACAATGCTTACCTAAAAGTAGAGAAGGAAGCCATGGTACAGCAATTCCGGCATGAGCACAGAGCTGTAGGGACGTTATAATGAGATGACGGGGCAATGTGACAGATGTCTTTGGTTTCCAGGCAACTATGCCATGCCTGTGCCATTAAGACAGCATGGCCACCTGCCAGACCTATATGTGCTCTCCCTCATAAACATGCCAGGCTCATGTGAAAGCAGTATTTGATCCAACAGTTCTTTCCACCTGGATTTTTACATGCAAAGTAATGACTTGCCCTAGACTGTGTCACTTCTATTGTCCACAAGGAGAAAAATACAGAATCTGAAGGCAGGAGCTGACATGGCGGCAACAGTTGTAGATCTCTGTTCAGAAATTAAATGAGAACAGAGAATAACCACTTGTGTTTGACTCCTCTCTATTTTCCTTGTTTTGGGAAAAAGCTTCATATTGTATGAGCAGACTCCTAAAAAATACAATATGTACCAAACAGCAGTGGTGTCATACTTATATGAGAACTGTGACTTTGTTTCATAAGAGTGATGCTGTGCTCTGCAGCTACCTAATTCATGATTCAGATGTGAAGAAGTTTATCAGTGTTCCCCCACTTCATTCTCTTTCACAGTTGCATTTTTGTACACGTTATTCTGTCACGCTCACAGTCCTCCAACAGACCTTACAGGATGTGTCTTAACCAGTGAGTGAAAACACTGGTAAAGGAGAGGGGGAAAAAATTTCTTAAATTATTTGGCTGGTTTTGGTTGCTTTTTTCAATTTTGTCAATACACTTTTAAGAAGTTTTTATTTAGTATCTGATTAGGCTTTGACCTTTCACTTCCTTGGTTAATACTCAGATTAGTAATGCTGGCTCATATATTATATATGCCATCAGAGTGGGTCTGGGGAGTTTATTATTTTCACGACAGAACCACTGATGAGATACTATTCACCCCCAAATTTCTTTCACATTTGCTGGCCAGGCTGCCTCACTTCCACTGTCCATTTTTGTCCTCAAATTCAAATATTTGTTTGAGATCTGAATTTCATATCAGCACCTCAAACATATTATTCATTTGATTTCCTTATGTGCCCCATAAATGTTGGTGAATAGGGATATCAGATATGGGTAAGATTTAAAGTTTCAATACTGTATAGGTCTAATATATATACACTACCTACAATGGTGATTGTAACATTGCTGTCAAAATGTAAGCTGAATGTGGTATCAACTATGTGCATTTTTTCAATTCCTCTGCCCTCCTACAATTAAAAAATTCCAAATTTGAGACACTGCAGAGCGTTTAAAGGCCAAGTCTTTGTCTTTCCAGTCATTAGATGTATTTCTAAAATGACTATAAAATTAGACCTTCTACAAAAAATGAATAATTTTCTATGCTGTCATTTCCAAAGGAAGTATGTAGCAATATAAATTAAACATTAAATGCAAAACTTTGCTATGAGGCTACTGAGTCAGAAACAGAAACGTAGATAATTAATGAGAATATCTGTCCTTGCATATTCAGTTCCCTCTCCAGTAGAAGCCATTAATCTTTAAGTATGTTGTAAAGGACACACAAGTCAGCACAAAAAGAGCATGTATTAAGGACACTAAATAAATTAAGGACACTTCACATGTCAGGAAAAAAAACTCCAAAAACTCTCCAAGCTACTTGTGCATAGAAACCTTTCTACTCCTGTTAGAGGGGCAACCAGGAATTCCTGGGACAGAGGAACAAGGAGAATCCCAGCTCTACTCCAAACTGTGTCAATGTTTCATAAGTGTATATTAAGATATCTTCAGTTTTGATTAACCTATAGATAAATGTGCTTAAGTGTCACAAAGGAGGAAAATCATAATTATGAATTGAGGCTTGTTAAGGCAACTTGTCTTGTTTTTGGCAGAAAAGTTCTTACAGACTGTTCGTTTCCACAGTCAAAATGTTTATAGTGAGGAGGAGACATACCTGTGCTTTGAAGCTAAACAAGGCTTTTTAGCAAGATTAATTCTGATTGTAAAAATAAACAGTGAGATGAAGGAATGACAACACCTAAGTGTTCTTATCTCCCCCAACATCTTCACACACTTCAAAACCTGATACAGTCTGTTACACTCAAAACATGCTCTATGAGGACAGTTTCCAAACAACTTACTGGGATGGCTCATGGTTAGCTGGATGTTTGAAACTCAATAGACCTCTCCTGCACCAAGTAAGTGTTTTGCCAAGTAAAACAGTTTCAGAACTAAAAAAACCCAAACAAACAAACAAATTAAAGACACTACCAAAGAAACACCTCAAGACAAAACTTTTTTTCTGAGTGTCAAATGTTGATGCCTAATTACAATGAGCTCTGTCTCTTCACCAAAGGTTAGGCTGCATTTCACATGCTTGGGGTGAAACACCTCATTCTAATGTTTTGTTCCTTCCAGGACACTACTTTGAGTTTTAAGGAACCCCATCTCCATTTTAATTCAAGGCTGCAGACAAAAGGTTCTGCACTGCCAAAACAGCGTCTACTCAAGCTGCCAATATTTTGCATTTTAATGGCCACATACATGGTCACTTCATCTTCCGGTCTTTCTCAACTGTCTTTCAGAGTTCCATGTGACCATTTGCAGACTCTGGTGCCACCTGTCCTCTACAAGAAATTCTAGAAAGCTCCATAGTTAACTTAGTTGTCTCACCAAATTTCTGCTGTCTGAAAAGAAGAACTCTATCTCCTGCCTCTGGCCTCAGGTGACACAGCTCCAGCAGCCACATCTCACACAGGCAGGCCTTTGAGACAATGCGACTCTGACTTACAGGTTAGAAACTGAAGGCACAAAGACTGAAGACGTCTCAATTGCTTTTCAAGAAAACTTTTCTGTGAAAAAAGGGGTTTTATTTTTAAAAAATAGTCCGATATTTGTGATATTTTCTTTGACATACTGTAAAATAGACATTTTTCAAGAACTTGAAGTTTTGCATCAAAATATCATGAAAACCAGACAGCGGGTAGGATTTTCTGGTTGAAAATTTCCACATGAGAATACTAAAAAAAAAGTCAAGTTAATCTTATGAACAGACTAACTAGTAATAATGGAAAAATAAGATAGAGCTGCAGAGCAGTCACTAGTCTTTCAGACTTTACCTTAATCATAACACCATCCCAATGTAACCCTTCAGACATGCCAGTAAACAAATGTATAAATTATCTGTGTATAAATGCAACCGTATTTGTTAGCCTGAAAACAGAAAGGAATTTCACAGATGAAAAAAAAAAAAGCTAATCAGCGACAGTGTGGGGATTTTCTGTACTCTGAATTATAATAATCTATTTACTCAAGATGTGTGTGAAAACAGTAACCATATTACAGAGATACCTTGTCTCTTTGCAAAGAAAAGTAAATATGACTTCAGAATGTTCCTCCTTAGATCTATATTTCATGTTAATGTGAAAATAAGAAAGATAATACTACACAGAGTTGGGATTTATCTGAACAAAAACAAGGGAAATGGGAATAAAAATAACATCTTAAGAATCTTTTTTTTTTTTGGAGGTGCATATCAGTTTATACAAGATCTCTAGGACCTAGGTAGATTTATAGTCCCGTTTGAGAACTATTTTGCCAAAAAGCACATCATCAGACATCTTCTAACACTGAATTAAACAATATTCCACTTGCTTATGGCTCCTATGTGAAATATAGGGAAATAAGATGAAGTTCTTCTACCTGATGCAGGCAAGGAATTAAACAAAAATGATAAAAAGTTAAAATTATTGGGTTCTGGGATCCAAGCATGACTACGGGGGTTCTTTAACTACTGGGTGATTCTGTTTCTGACAGCACTGGAGAGCACCTACCTCTTATTTTTTTTGTTTTCCCTACACAAAAGGCTTCAAAAGAGCACAGCTTTCCTTTAATTAATATTAAAAAGAGAGAAAAAAATCTCTAAAAATTCCATGGGTGTGAAAGCTCATTTCAAGAGCTGTAAGCCCTTTAGGCAGGAACTGATGCCCAACAGCAAACACAGCTGTGAAGTTCCATCTTGCAGGACTGCAGAGAGCAGCTGCTTCAGCCACCAGCCAGCAAAACTGCCCAGAAAGGCAGCTCGGGCCCTCTGAGAACTGCACTGAGATCTGCACGTACAAGCCTGTCCCTGAGCTGCCTTTCAGTCACCACCTCCTGCTATCCAACATATATTTCACTAACAATCCTTCCTAAACTTGTAGCTCTAAAGCATTTGGCCTGATCAGGGAACAGTGGGTGGGCAAAGTCTTAGCTGACAAGTGCCAGCCAAGGGGTGAGATTTCACTTCCCAGCTCAGACAATTTCAGTTTGCAACCTTAAGAGGAAAACTTTCCACCTCCAAAGCTCTTACCGCTTCTGTCTGCACACTTCCTCTCTTTCCTTCAAATCTGTTCTGCTGTTTCATTGATGCCTTCTGTAAATTAAATCAATTTGTTAACCTGGTAGGAAAGGAACCCAGCAAAAACAACTGGATGGCTTCCTACGGAGTTACTGAGTTAAATGGCTTCACAAAGCAAGGTCCAGAGCCATCAAGGAGTTGGGCAGAGGGGCCAGGCTGCAGGAAAAGACAGAGAAAAGGTGTAAAAGCACATTCCCTTCACAATAGAAATGCAACACTGGATCAGCTATGTTGCTCCCAAAACAAACTATACCTAACCTAACCTAGCTCTCTGCAAAAAAATTCAGAGTAATGTTCATAATTCAACATTAAGTTGGCTAAGGCAATCTTTTCTTATAAGCTGTGAGATCACTAAGTTGGGGAAATAAAGGCTTTTTATGAGAGATGCAATTTAGCAGTTTTTAATTATCCAAAAGCTGATGGCTTAAATGTTACAGTCCTTTGTAAGACTTCCATTGACTTCAGTTAAATTAAGATCAAAGTCTGGAAGTTTACCATTCTACTGTAATTACCATTCTACTGTAATTACACAACACCTTCAAACATAAAAATACTGCCACCATCTGATATGGAGAAACATATTTACACAAATAAAGTGCTGGTTTGATATGCATTGTTAGCATGTTTCTATTTCTGTTTTTATTCTTGATTCAATCATTATCTCTGGTGGGTTTGACCCACTGAAAGTATAAGGCCACTTGCACCAGAACACTTATCAAGTCTTTTTGCATGCCACAGAATAATGAACTAGAACATCCAGGGTTTGATACTGGTTTACATATTTCGGAAAAGGAAAAAACTAAATTAAACTTTCACTTACCAATGCATTTGTATTATTGGTAAATAAAATAAGTCATGAAACATTTAAAAGCAATGAACTAGGACAAGAATGCAATGGGAATACTGCAGTACAACATTTACAAACAATTTACATTACATTTACAATATTGAGTAAAGAGAAATATACTGAGTTTGGAAAAGATCTACAGTTTTTTCCTTAGCTCACTGAAACTCATGTTCGCTAGACTGTTATAAAAACATTAGCAAAAATATTAGAGTTTTGATGTACTCTCTAAAGCCAAGAAGACTAATTGGTTTTTTTCGTAAAAGCTTATTCAAAATTAGGGAGGTTTTAGCACACTTAAAACTATTTCATCTTTTTACACTACCGAGAATCACAGGTGTAGATCAAGTCATACTGACAAAAAGAAAAGAAAAATTCTGTAATTTAAAAAGCAGGTCATTCCTGTTTCTTTTTTCCTTGGGTTATCTCACTAAACAACACTACTGTGCCTACTGTCCAAAGATACAATCTGTCCTTGTTTCTGGGCTTTGGTATTCCAAGTGGCTTTCATTAGCACAACTGTCATTGACATATCCCAGGTTTAAATACAGGCAATCTAGAAAAGTTATACTTCAGAAGTCCCCACGAGCAAGTTAAAATAGAAAATATCATTTCATATTTCAGATACCTCTCAAAAAATGTATCAAATCAAATGAACAATGTCTAACAGCCCACCTAAACTCCATCTAAAGTATAATTCTGCAATTAAGTTTGCTCACAATGGGGAGTACTGGAGCATTCTGAATGGAAGTGATTTTTGCCTTTTAGCATCACAATTGTTCATCATTGCTTTGCCATAAGTTTTCCTGATTAATGAGGAAATTCCTGAAATCCATCTTTATCATCTTTATCATATTTATTACCTCAGTGTTTACCAAACACACCCACAAGAGAGCACACGGGAAGGCTGTGGAGAACTCTGGTTACAGACAAGGCACAAGGTCTGACAGAATGGTTAGTCCTGCTCTGATGGGACCCCAGCCACTTCCTTTCCATTAAATTAAGATACCCTGAATATTCAAAGTAAATTATTTAAGCAATTAACCTTTCTGGGAATAGAAAAAAAAAAAAAGCTGTCTTCTCTTTGATTTTTCAGCGAGCTGGTTCAGCCTGCAAACAACAATCAGCAGGATCTGTGGATCAATAGATGACAGGTCTTCTGTCACAGGGGAGGATGAGCAGACTGGCCCCTTCCAGTGTCACCTTTCCATTACATCAATTAAAGTTTAAGGTCACACAGCATAAATGGTGTGGTTTCGTTCAAGTTCTCTTTGCCAGGATATGAACCAACACCAGACACCCCTGGAAGCTGAGACGTGTGTGGGACTTCTGAATCATTTGACACTGAAGACAGGAGTTGTGCTGTGCCTGGGGATGGAAAGCAGACAAGGGACAGTCTTATGGCTGGGGTGACTGAATGACCCTCTCTAAACTCAAGGTATGTCCTATTCACCTTGGTCATGCGTGAAGAGAAAGAGGTCATTAAGGCAGCTCCTCAAATATGGTCACTGACTGCGTGCACCACGGGTTTTGGCTGATAAGAGGAGCTGCTGAGTTTTACAACTGAACAGCCACCCAAAAATCCTAATCCAGTAGAATAGAGCCATCATCTGGACTTTCCCCCCCAGTTTGTGCAGGTGCACATCCGACTGCCCGACCCTGCCTGCGCCTTGTCCCACCAGCCAGGGCTCCCAGCTTGCACGTCTCTCCCTCACAGCCATCTCGCGGGCAGCTCTCCTGCCCTCAGTGTCTCTCCAGGGTGGGGATGCCCACATCAAACTGGCACCAAAGATGCACTGCTGGGTCTTGTGCACCAGAGTTGTCCAGAAACTGAAGGTCTGATTCACTGCCAGGCAACTGCAGAATTTTGACATCATACTTTCTCAGAAAGCCTTTTCAAAAGAAGCAGTAACCCACTCATCAATAATTCCTTCAGCCTTTCCTAAATGATATTGTATACCATCCAAGACATAGATCCTTCAGATACTCTCAGTGTACTTGACAAAGAGTGCAAATACATCAGTTGAGCCCTTTTGAGCCTACTCTAGACCATTCTGCTGGAAAGAACATTTCTGAGCTCACAGTACACTGTGAAAGAAATTCTTATCCATACTAGGAGAAAGGATGAATTATTTAGATACTCTAATGCAATAAGATCTTTAGTGGCCATTAACTGAAAAGTGTATTTGCTAGTTTATTTATGAACATACTTTTAATTTAAGGGAGCATCCATCCAAATAACCTATGTATACTATTGCAAGCGTCTATAAATACATACAAGGAAAGTACCCCAGCACAAATAATCAGGAGTGCCTTCTAATATAACTGAAGTCAACAAGCCAGAGAAATGAGAAGTCTATTCCCAGTTTTATTTGGAGCTGCATGAGGGACACCTTCAATAAAAGATTGTTGTCAGACTGTGTTGATTTACAACTCAGCACTGTCTTCTTATAGAGTAACAATAACATTTTAAAATTTACTGAGTTTTTTCAAGATTTAATACCCTATTTTGCACTTTGAGTTTTTACTATAAATAATAATCCTGATCCAGTAAGTCATGCTGGCGTATACACCCATTATGAAAAGAAAGAAAAAATTGACTAAAAGTAATAAATTGTGGAAGCCTAGAAACACCTCTTCTTTCCCTTACATTTACAAGAAAATTATTTCTGGAATGGGAAAGGATGCTGTTTTAGACCTGGCTAGTTCTGGATTCAGAAGGATGCTGGTTTAGAGCTGGGCTCGGTTTGTCTTCCTGAGCTCCTAGGATATTTGTTAAATATATAGATGTGCATACGTTTGGGGCAAAGAGATTGTGCTTGCTGTAACATGAATTACTCCATCAAATTATTGGTGCAATACTTAAAACGAATTATGAAAATAGCTATATTTAGTCTACAGCTCTAAATGCTACATGGTTTCCTCACCATAGTAACAAATTCTTTTAAGGAAACAGAGGAGAGGAAGGATCTTGAATTCTTGCACTGCAGAGAATAAGAAAGTCAGGGGGGGAGGGAAAATGTCCACTTCACAACCTTATAAACTTCAGATAGCAATTAAAAGGGGAAAAAAAATAAACACCAAACCCCCCAAAACTATAATTGAATTTATTTTGTTTTGCCAAGACAGCATTATAAACTTTTAGAAGCACATCACTGAAAGAGTGAATGTTCAATGAAAAAAATTCCTGATTTTTTCCAGCCAAAACTAAGTAGGTGAGTTATGGAAATCCATTCCATAGTATCCTAACAACAGCTGTTAAAGAAGGTTGTCTTTTCAATATTTTACCCTTCACAGAGAGGAATTTAGTTATTCTACAAATGGAAGCAGGAAAGAAAATAGAACAGAATTTCATTATGTCATGGCCACTTGGTGATAGACAGCTTGCAGACTCTTTGGTGCTACAACAGAAGGATTCTGTTCGGCAGAGTAAAGATATAATAATGAACAACAGATCCTTCACAACTGCCAAAATAAAAGTTGATGCTGGAAGAAAAGGGTGATGAAGTCAGTGGCCTTTCAGCACTGTGATCAAGGAGCATAATTTATGTTTTGTTGGATTTCATTGACAGATTTCATGACTAGGCAGACAAGACCCGAGAAGGGGAATTTAGCAAGCTGGACTCAAAGTTAATATTTATAATGTCTCTTTAATGGTCAGCACCCAGCATTTTGCCTACAGTCACTCTGCCCGGACACCAAGTTAAGGTACAGGCTGCCTGCAGCACAGTGCACAATGTCCTTGCACTACAAAGGCAACACCAGGGAACCCCTTCTGCCTTCCTACAAGCATCTGGCAGTGCTGCCAGGCAAGGGCATTGCTGTCCCTCCTCTTTAGAAAGACATGCAGGATACAAGAAGGAGCTCAGGCTGTCACTGCTGAGCACCAGTGCCTGCCTGGAGCCTGTACATGAGCATGGGCCTATGGACACTAAGGGAAATCAGATGGTCAGCTCGACTGCAGACACCTGCTGTGAAGTCATCTAAAACTTAGAGAGAAAACCCATGCAGGACAATTTTAAACTTGCCTTTGAAATGCAGTATTGTTCTAGCTGACAGCTTTCATTTAGCGGTATCATTTTAAAAGAAAATTAAATTCAATTGTCTTATTCTTTAACATGTTTCAAAATTTCAATCACTAACTCCAGACTGGCTACATACAGTTAAAAATAAACAAACAAAAAATATCCAAACCATCAACAAACCTAGGAGAACACACATCTGTTAACCATGTCTTTGGAGGAATGTGGTCGAGCTGGCCAACCATGTTTGACACTAGATCCACACTCTCAAAACAAAGCAGCATGACTCCATATGGCCTAAACAGTGATTAGAGTGTCTTACAGCATTGTATGCTATTATTATAGGATGTATTATGAGCACATAAGAATTGGATCACGACTGCATTACACGCCCAATCCTGATGATTCTTTGTTTACCCACAGATTATTGGCAATTACCACCCCAAATTCTTTCCAATATATGTCTATATCCTTCATACCCTTGTCTGTACAGCCCACATCTCTAATAGACATTGAAGTGGTAAGTAGCACAGACAAGAGTTGTGGACTCAATAATCAGGTACTTCAGCTGCACAGATACAATTATTTCAACATTTCTTTATTAACACTGCAGGATTAAAAATGCCTTGCAGGTACAGAGCTTTTCCTTGGTGCAGTGTTATCCTCAGTAAGGAAAAGAAAATCATTGTGAGGTACAAGATGGTGAACAGTTGGTTAAAACTATGCAACAGTGCAATATGATTTATTTTGTATTATTTTTGTGGTTGAAAGGGAAATAGGACTAAGAAACAGCTTTAGAAGAGGAGAAAAACTCAAAAATGCTTTACCAAATAAACATTGCTAAGGTATTAAGGACAGATCCCTTATTCTTAATTACAAGGCCTCTGAAAATAGGACTATAAATACTTTTGTTTTCCTTTTAATTTCCTTGCTTGGTAAGCAAATCCAAGCCTGAAAATACGAGGCATCAGGACAGCCTATGCACATGTTTAGACTTTTGTAGAACTGGTCTAACTAAAAATAAAAAGATAAGTAAAATAAATGCACCTGACAACAATGCACTTTATGTAGGACAGAGATTTTGGTACTCTGCCCCTCTCTCATTGTTACCTACAGCTGTGGAGGGGTAAGACTCTTCCTAGACTTCCATAGACTTCTTCAGAATATGGTGTGAAGTCTGTCTCACTAGTGCTATGACCCTTATTCAGACATCGCAAAGGTGTTTAAAAAAACAAAACAAAACAATCCTCTTAGCTGAAGTATGGCCATTTGCAAGCTCATTACACAAGAGTACCTCCACAGGAGTCTCAGTTATTCCAGTTTCTGCTACAAGCAGCACACCTGTGCCTTGAAAACCTGAGCACAGTTTGCTGCCCTTCGCTTAGTCACAAGACTGGCACAAGGAGTCAGAACGGGTGCACAATGCTTCCTGAGCAGCTGGGGCTCCTCCCTTGCACAAATCTGCCTTGATAGCTAACTGATAGCAGCAAACTCAGTAAAAAAATCTCAGTTAGGGTTTTGTGTTACAGCCTCACACGGTCCGGGAGCTCTGGAGATTAAAGCAATCATTGCTGACATATCCATTTAACATACTAAATGTTGTAAGGAGTCTGTCTTTGGCAAGTAAACTAACTCAATGGTGTATGTACTACACACCACATATGCTCATATTTTATTCTTGCCAGAAAAAGTACATTGCAAAAACCCATGTTAGCATCAAAACTCCTTTCAGCGGTGCCCTGAATCTTATAATGGCATAGGCTACAAAATCTTTAATGAATAACTGTCTTCAGCAACTGATTATAGTTTCCATAATAATGCTTCAAAATACTGATTTTTCCCAATCTAAGCAATTCTTCTAGAGAAAAATTTCAAAAAATTAACTCTGATTGTCCTTCCTTGATAAATTGCTTTCAACTTTACATGGGTTTTTTGCCATTCTGCTCTACAGATGTATTACTATTCTTATTTCTAAGAGGTCAAACTGTTTGGGAATTAAATTTGATTTCCATACACTACAAAATTTAGCATTTGGGAAATCTTTACTCTTGTTCACTAAAACACTAAATCAGCTCTAGTTCTCAATTTTACTGAGAACAGCTGGCTTAAGAAACATTTCCTAAATTTAGACTACGAGTAGATTGCTTGAGAAATAATTAGGTATTGTTACATAGTTTAAAAAAAACCCAGGCTGTCAAAGACTCATCCCACTCTTAGACTCTTAGTAGGGGTGTGAATAATTATACACTCATTTCACAGTAACTGAGTTCTATCAGTTACTGTAATATACAGCATTCTGGAACAAGATATCTCTTTCAAAAATGAGTAAAGACAAAAAAAACAAGACCTCAGCATTTCAGATAACACTTCAACCATTGGAAGACTGGATTCAGTGTTCAGTATATCTTTTTCTTATAAGCTAAATTTCCATTTCCCTCCATTTAAGTTAAGCAGCTCAGGTCAACATAGAATTGTAATGGTTTTTCTCTGGTACATCACAGAATTAAACACGGATACATGCTCTGTGTAGCATTGCAGGTTTGAGTTCTCTGAGACACATAGAAACTTATGCACACAGAGCAGATCTGACATAAAGCAGAAGTACAAATTCATTACACAAAGCAGAATTACATATTAATTAGAAGAATATGACAAAACCTACCTGTGCACATTCAGTTGATGTATTGGAATATTTGCACGGCTGTAGCCCTGTCATGTAGCTAGAAATTCCAGCCAAATTACAAAATTCCTGACTCTATTTGAGCAAAAATTCCTAGTAGAGCATGAACAGAGTGTAAGGATAATTATGGCATATGGTTATTCCTACATCAACAGGAGTATGAGCACATATTTTTATAATAAGATTCGAGGTTTGGTTTCTTATAGAGTCCGCAATTATTTGGTTATGATGTTTAAAAATATTTAGCTCCGTTACTACTCACGGCAGCGTGTTCCAAATATTAGCAGTATGCTATGTGGATCAGCCTTGACACCTAGCAGCAACTTTATCCTGAGAGTCAAATCACCACGTTTAACAAACCCGCAGCAAAATTTACCTAGTTTTGAGTTAGTGTAGATTTGAGAAGATGAGTTAATCTTCTAGAATATTACAACAAGCATAAAATAAGACTAGGACTCCACTTATCCTGGGAGAGAAAAATAAGAAACTCACCTAGAGACTTCTGCAAACACATCTACTAGGAAAATCCCGCCTTTCACAGGCTGCAGAATCTGTGTTAATGTGAAAAGTTGTAGGAAGAACATGGAAGAGAAATCAAAGAAAATTTTATTATAAGGTCATAGCAATGTACCAAACATCAATATGTTTTGACACAATAGGTAGAATTTCTCTGAAATTCACAGTTGTCTTTTCAAATAAACCCATCAAATAGTGCTTAAAAAAAATACAAGGTCTCAATTCAAGCCAGAACAAATACAGAAAACAGAGCAAGAAGCAAATTACCTTCTGTCAAAATATAGACATTCTGCATTGTTTTTCTTTTAAGCGCCTCCACATCCTCAGTCTTTATTGTTACCCATACATTTTTCCTACAAAACCATTATTCATGTTAAAAAGCAGCTAGATTATTCAGATGAACGTTTCTGGGCCTATCACCCAAACTACGTAAGACACTCATTTCATATTGAGACTATCAGATGGTGGGGAAATAAAGAGACTTCCCAGAAAAGGAGTGAATTTAAATTTGCACAGAGTAATACTGCACTGTTACTGAAGGACAAGCACAAGCCTTGTACCTCAGCCTGCCCCCACAGTAGCCCTGTATGAACACCTCTGTAAAGAGGAGATGTATGAATTGAAATCTGTTATTTCTTGGGACACAAACCTAGCGAAACTCTCACTGTCTTAAACAAAGGAAAATAATTGGATACTTATTGTTTTGTGAAGGGAGGAAAAGGCAGAAGTAAAACGGAAAAGTGAAATATTATTGTGTAGGAATAATGAAGGTAACTATAGTAAACCTAATTTTTAACACAGAACTCATTAAGGTTAATAGTAAAATTTCCCTCCATTTAAGTAACTCAAGTCAATACAAAATTGTCATGTTTCTTTCTCAGAAAAAAATGTGTCACAGAATTAAACATGGATACACGTTCCATGTAGCATTGCAAGTCTGAGCTCTGAGGCACATAAAAACCTCTAGAAGGGTGAGTTCTATGAACCCTTCCTTTGGAGAAGCTGGTTCCCAAAATGTCATCCTCAGATTAAGCAGTTTTCTTCTCCTTCTCCTCCCCATGCTGAAGGAATTCAGTGTTTCACTCATGCTGGGAAAAACAAAAAGGTGGCAAGAGCAGGCAAAGCAACTGGTTCAATAGGCTTGCCAGTTATCCAAAAAGAGATTAAAAGACTAAAAAGATTAAGAGTCAGTGAGAAGGGCATTTTTATCTGTTTCAACCTGTTTATGTTAAATCAGGAATCGTGCAGGTCATGTGCCATATCAGCTTGGGCATATGGGCCATTTAGTTGACCCCCAATAAAATGGGAATGTGATTCTAATTCAAATTTGTATGCAGCATTCTCAGATCTCAGAGCCATCAAAAAGGTGGCAAAGTGCAAGTATTCTAGTACTTGCTTTAAAACAAATTAAGAAAAGATAAAGCATTGCAACATGGTGGCAAGTGACTTCAATGTCCTCAATTGTAAAGCCTCTACAGCAGCTGTCAAAAAGAGTAAAGGAAAAACATGCAGCTAGATTTTATAAGCTGAGGTGAGGGTAAGTGCTGTCACTGAGAGAACATGGTGTGAGAACTAGAATACTAATAAGCACAACAACTAATAAAGATCAAACACAGAATGGATTTTTTTTCCCCAAGTCTGGAAAGTGATTTTTTGCCAGTTTTTAAAACATTTTAAATAATGTGAGGAATGTTTAAATAATGTGGACACCTTCAGAAAATCAGAAGTTTGAAGAGTGAGGAAATATTTCCTTTTCTTAAAGGAGAGACCCTCAGAAAGGTGAAGGATAGGCCTTTAATCGAAATCAGGGGAATTTCTCTGCGATGATCTCAGGAGAGCCTAAGGCTGTTCCATTTCAGTAAGTAGGCATGTTGGGCCAGATGTCTTACCTGTTTCTGAAGTGCTACCTGGCCTTGTGTAACCTCTAATTATAAGTTTCAGTGAGAGTCCTTATAAACTACATTGCAACTGCCTTTATTTATGCAGGGTAAAACTTGAAATGGTTCAGGACCTCTGATACACTTCCCTTTTTCTTTTGTGTGTATCAGCCTTTTGTCTTTCTCAACTGTCTTTTCCTGCCCCTGCCTCTATTCAAACAGGCTCAGTTCTTACAAAACCATTTCATTCTGTGGGGTACTAAAAACAGGAGGAAATAAATTCGAAAATTTAATGTAAATAATAAAAGACATTAGAGCTATACGAGTGATTAGAGCAGAGTAAATCTGAGGTCCCCCTGCATGATAATAAGAAGTAATCCACTTCCTTAAAACCGGACATCCAATTCCAGGTGGTTTCCCTGGAAGCTGGATATTGCTCTGCTCACTTAGCTCCACTTCACCACGCAACATTGCCACCTAGTTACTCAACCACCCAATGCAAGAGCAACTACGACTTGATGCAAGATCTCTTCAACCCAGTTCAAAAGGACAAAGGTTGGTGGGGTGTCTCCACCTGACAGCCTCCCACACACAGCCACCAGATGCTCTGAAAATGGAACAGCTCTGTGCTGAGCTAGAACAACACAGAGAAACACTCAACATTTTATTTATTAAAGACAACACAGTTGTAGTTTTCACCCCAAAAAGCAAATTTTCATCAACACAATGTTAAAGTAGCACCTCATCATTCCAGCTGTTGAATGCAAAATGTTCGTGAAATATACAGAAAATAATGTCCAAACCTGCAAAACCCTGACCGTCAGCTCTTTGAGTTACTTAGGCTGAAAGACTTTATTGGAAAAAAGGTTGTTTCAAAACAACTTTCTCTAACTGCACACTCAAGTCTAATTTGAGGCTTCAAGTAACACTTGCATTTGGCTTGACACTTGTTTCTTACACATGTTCCTCAGATGGAGGACTGCCAAAAAAGCCTTATTATTCCAATTATAAACAAATGGTTCTGTTTGGGGAACAATGGGTCTGACACTGGGAAACTTGATGCACTCCCAGGTATGTGTACCATACTCAGGAGTTCCTACATGCTCACCTCCTTCTGTGCTTTCCCTATTAATAGCATTAAAACCAAAGCAAAGCACGGCACACCCACTGCTAGAAGGTACTGCCTCACAGGTGGTGACAAGATGACAGTAATTAGAAAGGTTTTGGTTATGTTTTGAAGGCCAGCCAAATTTGTAGGTGCCCCTTCTAGTAATTCCAGTGAAAGCAAAACAAGTTCAAAGCATTCAATTTACTGTCCAGAAAAGTAAATACTGCAGACTATTAACTGAGAAGACTATTAACTGAGAATTACCAGGAGAGAGATTTAAATTCACAAATATATATGTGTATACATACTTCTGTGTTTACGTGTGTGTATCCACCTATGCAGATGTACACACAAACACATATAACTTGTCCTTTCGTACAACAAAGAGAAAGCTGAGAAAAAGTTCGTGACCAAAGACAATGGTTGGCAAACACACAAAAGGGATAACGAGGAGCATTCATTTCCAGTCTCCTGTCCTGCAGGCACCTGCAGAATACAGTGGATTAATCTGGAGTGTTTGCTGTATTCAAAATGAAGGCCTAGAGAAAGGATGTTGGCTACAGAAAAATAAATGAGCTGTAAGAAAAAAAACCAACAACCAAAACACACACTTAGGACTGGAAAAAGAGAGTGATAATGAGAAACAGAGAGAGTTCAATATCTAATGGGAGGCAAAAACTAGAACAGGCCTAATAAAACAAATTACATATAAATACATTGTAGCTTGAAAGCAAAAGGCTATCTTTAAAGGAGAAAGAAAACACAGTTTTCCAAACACTGCTACCAATCCTAAAGAGCTTCAAACCACTTTGTGTGAAGTACCTCATGGCTCTCAAACACAGCACATAAAAAAAATCACCTCTAAATTGTGGTAAAGAATACACACCAAGAATCATAACTCAATGATGCTCTATATACAACTGATGAAATAATGGGAATAAAAGGAGTTCTCATTCATTAATACACAAGAAAACCCAAATAAACAACCCCCCCAAAAAAAAGAGTCAACAGAGATTTAGGAACTCAGTGAGGATCCAAACTTTTCAAATGTTCTGTGCAAAAGGCGAAATGGCACAAAACAAAACCAAACAAGTTCATTCCAAGAAAAAAAAAAAAGCTGCTCAGAGGTTAGGAAACACACTCAGTTTGTGGCAGACAATTTTAAATTCCCAGTCTGCACGTCAGGTCTAGACACACTAGCAGGCCATGCTCTCATCTTTTGGCTATGGGCAGTACACTCTCTTTCCCTCTTTCCTACCCCAATTCCAAACAATGTTTTATCAGATTTTATCCCTTTCAACAAAATGCTTATATTTGACTACCAAGCACGTGTCAAAAGCAGTACAACTTTAACCAGAGACTTCCAACAAGCTCTTTCTCTTATGATGAAACAACCACCATGACAAAGATGAGGGAGATATTAAGAAACTCAGCAAAGACCTAATAGTCCAACTTTTATTAACTCTGGCAAATTGCACATCTTTCCTTGAAAATCTCACCTTTGGGGCATCATGCTTTTACTTTTCTTTTACTTCCTTACTACTTTTCTCACTTGTCTAGACATTTTTATTTCTCAAATTGTTCTAAAATGCTCTTTTCAACTTTCATTAATATTATCATTTCTCCTTTCCTTCTTTACTCTAATCACCATCCTTACCAATTTTTATTTAGACATCGCATGCTCTTAAATTTTTTACTGTATTTTCTTCCTTCCCCCAGCTCTGCATTTCTCTGCTATTTATTTCCTTCACTAATTTCAATTTCGAGTGTTGGGGCATATCACCTATCCTACATATCTCTTAGAGAGATAGAGAAGTTTTACTGAGGAACAAGTAACTTTCTCTTTCTTATACTTTTCAGGAAAAAAAAGAAAAAGCAGATGTATGAGTAAAGGGAAATATAGATAGTGTAAAATCCAGCTAATGTACACAATTAAACCATGTCTTTGACTACAGGGCTATATATTTGTAATCTTTCTTGCTTCATGTCTCTAAGTGATTGCCATTTATTTTTTGATTTAAAAATGCCAATTTGGGTTGTTATATTTTGAAGAAAAATCCATAAACTAAGATGCATTAAAGACATTTCTCCTTTTGTGGCAGCTTTTATTGACCTCTAAATATCAAAGTGGAAATAAAACCAGGTTATTACATGGATGAAATTCAGGATAATAATAATTTTCAAATTTGAGCAGCCAAATCCACACTGAGACACTAGTTACCTTGTCTGAAGGTGTGTTTAGCTCTTATATGTACAGCTAAAATAGAAGCCCCAAGTACAACACACCTTAGAGTTGTGTACAGTCAGTACAGGACACACATGCAGCCCTGCTGAGGAAATGTGAGCTGGCTGTGCTGACCCTCGGCAGAAACTCCACTGGGGACAGCAGTACATAGATGCAGAAAGAATCACACTCAACGATTCTACCAATTCCTTTAGTTTCCCCATGGATTTGAGATTCCTGCACCACTTTTCTGTAGCAGGGTCTCTTCACATTGTTCTGATATTCGAAAATCTCGTCTTGCCTCTTTCCCGAGGCTTGGGCATGAATTGACTAACTTGTTCGGATTTGGTGCCTGACAAATAGGAACAGCCAACCCTCTGCTAATGGGTTTTGAGGTGGTACCTACAGTAAGGAACTATGAGTGGGATCCTTGCAGAAGCTGAGTAATATTTGGCCTTCCGTAAGTGTTGCTTTGGAAAGCAAAATGAGACATTTCTTATCCTGGGTTCTACGATGGAAAAGTTCAGCTCAGTTACTACTTACCATCATAAAATATGTCTGTCTAAAAGCAAGCACAAGATGCATTAGGTTTCTAAATAGTTTGTATTCCACTACTCTGCCACAAATGAAACTAAGTTCAGCAGATTGCCTGTTTAATTCCTGGAATCTCTACAGTGTCAGAGCTTCATAGGAGCTGCCTTCACCCCTTCACAAAAACGTTAGTCTTTATTATATTACCTATAACCTGCTGCTCTATCCTTGTCCTTTGTTTTTGCTTTGGTATTTAAATAGACACTTTTTCTTTTAGCAGAGGAAGTGAAAAGCCCAGAATAAATGCTGTTAAAACAGATACTAACAAGTTTCTGATTTCTAGTGTATAGTATTTACTATTAATCAACTCTCACAGATTAAGTGCAGTAAGGAAAGACAGTCACTAATCACCATCTTTTCTCTGGAAGAGCTCTGAGACCTTTTTTCAAGGAGATGATTTGTATTCCTGGCATTACCTGTTGTATAAAGCAGGTCCTTTCTATAAATTTTTGATAGCTGCATACCTGCTACCTAATGTATTACTTAATTTACTCCTCTTGTATCTTTAGTAGCTTACACATAAGAACCTTCATATTGAATTGTTTTTTCTTTCGTCTTCATACTGGGTAGATTTAGGGCAGAAAATGGCAGAAAATGCAATAAATTATTACAAAGTCAGCAATTTATGTAAAGATTATTCTTCCACAAGAACAAAAGAAATCGGCAGAATAACATCCCAAACCATACTTTTAAAATAGTGTATTCCAAAGAATCTTTATCCCAACAAATCACAGATACAAGTAGTACTTAGATTATCTTTGGTTCAAATGAAAGAACCAAGAACAAACATCTTATTCAAATTAAAAAAAAATCCTATATGATGTAGTCCTGACATTTTAAAACAAGAACATTTCAGAATTCAGATTGCACAATATACCAGCTTTATTTCTAACTGTCAATTTTGCTCCTATAGTCTGCTTTTGAATTAATAATTATGTTGCACAATACAGATCTTTCTTGCGATTGTTGTTTTGTTACATGATCTTTCTCTGCAGGAAAAACACAGGAGCAGCAAAGCTTGTCCATTGATTTCTTTGACGACAGATTACTAAAAATGATAGATGTTTAATGATGTGCCAGAAAACGTATGAAAATGAATGGTTGTGAGGTAGCAACTGCCAAAAGAAGCTTCTCTGAATGCTTTAAATAGAAAAAATATACTATAGTTTCACTTCTGTCACTGACAGCCAATTTTAATGGTGTAACATTTTACATTAGGAAATCCTTGTTTTCCTTCTATGAGGTCAGATGATTATTCAGAGGACAGTTCTGGGTTTTTTTAAATTTGTCAGTAATATATTTTAAGGAAACTAGCATCATTTTTTTCCCTAAAATCACAGAAATTAACAAAAAAGGTCTAGATTTATAAGGGAATTTGGTATATATTATGAAGAGAGTAAAGTGTGGACCACTATAGCAAGGAAAAAGTGAAAATGAATTTTTGTAAACAGATTATGTCTTTAATGCACTGAAATGCCACAAAGCTCTTTGGTTCATTAAAAAATAAAACAGTAGAGTAGCTACAGACATGTTGAAGCATCTTTTTATCCTTTAGAGTCAAAAAATAACATGACAGATGCAATACATGCTGGTCAACAATGAAGATTTCCCTCAGACATGAAAATCTGCACCAGCTGTCTCTTTATTCCAATTTTACACGTGGTTTCCATGCTACCATAGAACTACCAGGCAACAGCCCAACACATGCCATGCTGGAACTAATTTATCTATCAGGTTATGTGGCTCATGCCATTTGCACAAAGAGGTGACAGACATTTCTCCACAATACATTGAAAAACAGTCTACAGGGGCACCAATTTCTGAAGCACTAGAAATCATGTTGTCATGCCTCTAAATGTCTTTCCCCCATGTGCAGAGAAGTGGAGGAGGTGGAGGGGTACTGATGTCTGACTCTGTTCCCACTACACCCCCTTTCCTGCCTCTCCTCACTGTCAGTGCACCATCTCTGTAACGTGACCCCTGCTCTTCAGGAAAGGGAATACTGAAGTAAGGTGTGGAGGTGACTGTCCCTTTTAAATGAGCTCCAGGATTTCTCTATAGCAAGGATGTCAATACCGTGCCAATTAACAGCTAGTTTATAGCCTCGATACATAAATATAGGACTCCTCTAAACTATCTTCTGTGTAAAAACAATTCATTTCAGCTTAGAAAAGAGACAAAGTGTCTTTGGGTCCACTGCGGACAACAGCAATTTTATCTATTCATGTGAAGGGTGTAGATAGCATCATTCATGTGCTGGTAGCTTAAATGTGGAAATTCAAGCATAATCTAACATGATCTGCCAGTGCATCTCTAAGCCATTCTTTCACACCTTCCAGGAACGGATCACCTTGATACAAGAACCGATCCACAGCACGCTCTATGTCTGAGGTGAATGTCTTCTCCACTGACTGTGCCATAACAAGGACATTGGAAGTTGCAACCATTGTTTGATTATTCCCACAGCAGTACAGGAGATTTAGTCACATTAAAGCTGTTAAAAGGAATGCAGCTAAGTGGCTTGTACTGCTTTAGAAAGCTCTATCAGAAGCAAATTAGCCCTTGACCTCTTAGGGCATATGTAATCTCTTCAAAGCTCTATCTTCTCTCAGGTAGTTCAGCTGTTCTCCTGTGAAGGGGCCTGCTTCTCACTACAGCTGCTAAGTGTTGAATTTAAAAAGTAAATACAGTTTTCAGGGGTTTTAATTAAAGAGATTCAGAAGTGTGAAGGTGCACTTGAAACCTAACAAGCAAGATTTAATCTCCTCACCTAGAGTAATCACTTCACAGCACGGGTGCTAATGAAAGCAGCAAGGATACACTGATGAACCAATACAAACCAAGGGAACAAAATGAGAAAATATTTTCTCTTAAACAAGGTTTGCCCAGCAATGACAATGAGCAAGTAACCAAAGGTTCCTCTGGTTATTTTGATATGTCCCAAAGATGTTCAGAGTCAATAACTGGCTTAATGGTGTTCTCGTCAACTTTCCTTGCTGTATTGAGATTGATTTCAGGTTGTGCTGCTACAAACAGCTCTGCCAAAGAAAAACCCTGAGGCCCCAAACACATCAGTGGACTTGTCCGAGTACACAAGTCTTACCAGCAAAAGAAATCATGCGAGTCACTCACAGAACTGTATCTTTTCTATTTACTTTGCCTGGATTATTGTTCAAAATAACCTAAAATGTTGCAACTTCTAATATTTGTCTTATCAATTAATTCCAAGCCAATACATCAAAACTGTCTTAAAGTAAAACATATAACCAGAAGCTTCCAGTTCTGTCCTGTACCAATACATTTTCTACAGTGCAACACAGACAAGCAACTTCTGAGAAAAACACAGACATGCACACAGACTTAACATCTTGGTAGACTGTGGGACTTTTGGATTGAAATTCCTCCTCCATAAATCCACAACCATTCTTATATTTCCTGAGAAAGGAGAAGTTGCCATTTTCTAACTCAATGGGTCTATGTTTAAGAGCATTCTTTCATTCAGATCACCAACTGGACATCTGCCCTGAAAAGCAGACAATATCTCTTGAATCAAAAGGTATCCAATCCATAAAAATAATGGTTGATAGCACATGCATACGTGCCTCTTAATCTAGACATGTAGCAATTTTTTATCAGCATCTGCACAGTAAGAAAAGCAGGAAGCACCAATCAATTGTGTTGTACTGGAGACCTGAGGAGACAGCACAGATACAGAGCTCATACACTCAAATACAGCACCGAAAAACACTTGAAAGCCAAAGGTATAATTGCTTTTTGATTAAGGTTCTATGCAGTGCTATTTAAATAAGGCATATATTTAAAAAAATATATTGTAACAGAAAACCTTATGAGTATCGTCACTTCACTACTTGTACAGTACAAGTATCTGATGAAGTACTCATTAACATGTAAAGGAAGAGAGAAAATGATTGTTTTACTTATTATTAGGGAAATACGTGAAGCAGAATCAATTCAAAAAACATGCACTCCTAGATTTAACTGTGAGTTCAAATATGTAATAGAATCATAGAAAGGTTTGGATTGGAAAGGTCCTTGAAGATCACCTAGCTCCAACCCCCTGCAATGGGCAGGGACACCTTCCTCTAGACCATGTTGCTCAGAGCCCCATCTGACCTGGCCTTGAGCACTCACAGGAACGGGGCATCCACAGCTTCTCTGGGCATTATATGTGGAGCATCCCCATCTCCTTTGAAGTAATCCTTAATAGTAGGGGTCTCTGGTAAATTCCATGTTAAGCACAGACAAGAGCAAAACTAAGAATGAGAAATAATAAAATTGCAAGCATAAGATCTTCAACACTTTTCCTCTACAAGGGAGCAGTTAGTCCTGTGAATTAACACTTCTATTTATAGAGAAGGCCTTTAGTAATCAAACTACTAAATAAATTGTCTTCGATGGTGGGTATCATTAACACCATTAATTTAGTGAGGAAAAAAGCACCAACAAAACAGCAAAATACAAATAACCAACAAGATCTAACAGTATTTAATTAACTTCCTTGTTGAATATGTTCAGCTCTGAATTTATTGACTCTCAGATATATAACAAGCTAAAGAATCACCAGTCATTCCACATAAGAAATGTAGAGCAGTCTGTATGTACTAAGAAAAGATCAATACAAAGACAGGTTAAAAATGGCAGAACCCTCTCTGAAAGATCACCCAGATGGTATAGATGTTCTCTTCTGGTTCAATTTCATTATGTATTCTTTAGGAGAAAATTTACAAATAAATTTAGTACTGGTTAGAAACATCCATTTCTTAATGAAATTCTTCATACCCATCATTAATGGTAATACTATATTGTTATATATTAATATTGAATATTAAATATTTAATCCTTATTATATATTAATTATTTAGCAAATGGCTGACACATTGGGTCAGTACTATTAGGTCAGTACACTATTTCAATAGAAAATACATTTCAGTAACATGTTTTATTGCAAGCAAGTTGAAATTACATTAGTATTTCATGTGACTCTGCTTTCCTTTCCGTTTTTAGCTCTGCAAGTCTTTCTTTAGCACCAGATGATGCTAGGCAGAATACTGCAGGCAACCAGCTTGCATCTTTTCATCTGTATTTACTGAGATAATGTTCTCCTAAAGCCGGCTGCTTTGTGCTGCTTTGGATCTTAATTGTAAAGTAAAAGTCAGAATTACAACAACAAACTTAAGAAGTTTAGTTCACAAAGTTCATTTATCAACATCATTAGCCTGCAATGGAAATTTAAGCTGATATAGCATTTTTGTTGAAATTGCCAAATTCACTCACTGGAACTAAAAGTTTTCTCAGGAGACTAACCTTTCTCAGAGAAAATATGTTGCTAACAGTTTTCAGAGAGTGTCTCTCCCTTAACCTAGTTTCTCATGAAAACATTTAAAAGCTGCCAATCTCATCCTGGGTGGTGAAACAGGAAAAGTGTAATCACAAAGTACTTTGCAGAATCAGAAACCACTTCCTGCCCAGCTCCTTTGATGCACTTTGAATGGGGAAAATAAAAATACAAAAAAATGAAAATAACCATTATCACATAGATCTATTTGCAACTTGAAGGCAGAGCAAAGCAGGAGTACAGATATATCCACAATTATTACTTAAATCAGGATGGCACTACAGCAGAAGATCTCCCAGTCACGTCCATTCGTGAATTTTCTTTAGCGTTGCAAAACCATGACATGAATTGGATTTCTTTCTGAGAAAATAAGCTGGAAAATGCTTTCCAGGAGGGCATCCAGTACACTCTACTAGACATTCAGCCTAAGGGACAAGGCTGTAGCTACCCAAATTGAAACCGTACAAAACACACACTCTGCAGACATCGGTTCCTCACAAACTACATTGCTGTACGGATCCACACGTGTTGCACTTGGTTAACTACTAACATGAGTATAGACTAGACATAACCTAAAGGGTAGGACTTTTCTCCTTAAAATAACCTGTAATAGGCATAACAGCAATTTTACAGCCCCTAAGCACCTTTAGAAGCATTTTAAACAAGGAATCGATTCTGGATTACTTAATCTAAAGAAAGCTGCTGACTGGTATCCAAGGCCAAAAATCCCTACACACTTATGTAGCAGCACTAATGTCCTGATCAAACCCTCATGATCAATGCCAGTTTATCTTCAATTAAATTTGAATTCACAGACATGATATGCATATCAAAACCTAGAGAAGTATCCATAAAATTTCTTTTGGGGAACAAACTACCCACATGTATACAGTGCTTGAAGTTGCTTTTCTGTCCTTATTCAATTAAATCATAGCAAACAGAATTAAGAAAGAACTGCTAGTACAGATAATGTGTTTCTTCCCTACTCTTGACACATTATCTTGATGGAAATACTCCTACTAGCATCTGTTAATGAAAAAACTTTGCAGCTACTCCTTTTTAAAATAGTCAGGTTTTGCTATATCATATTTTTGTTTCAACAAACAGTATTCTAATCTTACAAATTATTCTAGTCTTGCAATTGTTTACATCCTATCTCTGTTGCATGTTTATATTTGTATAATTTTATAAATATATGTATTTACATGTATGTTTATTTGAGATAATCTCATATATAGGAGCTCGAAATCGATGTATCTTTCAGAAGAGCACAACTTTGTAATCAAAGCAGCAAGCCTTGGGACAAAGCTGACCTACAAGCTACAGGGTGTAAAATTTGTGCACTAACATAGGCAGAGGTCTTCTAGGCTTGGAACAGTCCATTCCTGTGTATATCTGGCTGCATTCATAGATCCTAAAGAAACAATTTACAATAGCATTAAAACCAACAAGTTTCAGCAAAGTGTTGCTCTGGCTTCCACAGGCTGTATGCACACACATAGGAGGATCTCAGTGCACTGAACAGTTGAAATGCAAGGTGACACTCAGATGAACAGTTGAAATGCAAGATGACACTCAGAAAACTCTACAAACCTTGTGCAATTGCTAAAGATGTATCTTTTTATAATTACGATAACAGAGCAATGTGGGTTAGAAGGGACACTTCAAGGTCACCCAGTCCTACCCCACTACATTGAGCAGAGACATCTTCAGTTAAATCAAGTGCCTTAGAGTCCCATCCAGCCTGACCTAAAATATTTTCAAGATCTACCACTTCTCTGGGTAATCTCTTTCTGTTACAGAATTAGATATAACAAAAGCCATATTAAGTAGAGCTGACTAAAATATATTCAAAGATTCATAGCCACATTCTGAAAAAAAAAGGTGGCTTTTTGGTTTTGTTTAAAAAAATCAGATTGTAATTTTAAATAAATCGTATCTTCTTCGAGTGAAGATTTGGTAAATCGAATCTCCCCCTCACCCACAGAAAATTAATAATGTACATTTCCCTCACTACTTTGCCAACATATTTTCTTCTTTGATGGTGAAACATCTCTCAAAAATTAACAGATCCTGTAACCTCCAGGCTATTGACTTGCTATTTCAAAAGATCAAAGAAAATAAAAAATAATAAGCTATAACATGCTTTGTTTTCCTTATTTTGCCCTCTCAGTTACATTAGGCACCAAGGCCCAGCTGCTTGGGCAGTTACTGAATCCCAGAGCCAAGTTCAGAGAAACCTGGTCTCAAACAAATTTTGAGCAGCATTTTCATCCACAGTCCAAGGCAGCTGACACCGTGCTATGTTGCTGTAAGGACATCTGGATATGCGAGACACAAGAAAGGGTTTATGAATGCTGTGATACCTTCTTGAGGAAAATTATGTCATAGAATCAGCTTATAAGCTTTCTTTTGCTTCATTGAACACATTTGGAACTGGGAAATCTGGGGAAACAAAACCATTTGTGAATGAAGTAACATCCTAGCAGAAAAGTCATCGTGCTTAGCACTTTTTCTACATTTTAGCTGGAACACTGTTCTTAAGAATTCTCCTTTTAAGGGTCATTAAAGAAATACTGCACACTATATCAAATAATTTCCTGTCAGTGTGATATCTCTGCAGAAAACACACATCAGAGATATGCGTAAACTAGGCATGTCTTGCCTCCTGGTCACAAGTGTAAAAAAGGACTGTGGGATGAAGACCCTGGGATCAGGGATTTTCCTCAAAAGTTTCTTCACATTGCCTACATAAAACCCTTAACAGTCCTAAAGTAATGCAACTTCTGGGCTTGAGTCTCTAGTATTGGCACTTAGAAGCTGTTGGAGTATCTATAAGATATAGAATTACCATCAGCCGCTGAAGCAATTCAAAGATCCTCTTAAAGGTACTCTTGATAAAGGTCTGTGTAGATGGAAACATTTCGGCCCAGACACTGTACTCCAAGTGAAGCTGTACTTTTCAAGCAGTATTAACAGTAATGTCTTCACATCCTGAAATTGAGGCAGTGGTTGTACATTTTCTGCTTGATTATTTTTATAAGGTCAAGTAGTTTCACTAAATAACCATTAAGTTAAGTGTCTTTCATGCTGTATAAAATGAGCTGTTAGTGTTTATTCCCTACATTGAGCCATAATCATCTTCATTTCTAACTAAGAAGGGCATCCAAATTTATTTGGACCTGTCCTTCATCAGCAGTATGATAAGAAATTTTTTTTCTAATAACTTTCATATTTCTATGAAGAATAAAGGCTCTTTAAAGGTTATCATAGGAATAATGGCCATGGTATTCCATGCTCAAAGGAAAAGCAATTTTAATTAGTTTGATGAGTACTGAGTACCTAAATTAATGATGCCATCTAAAGTTCAGCCATTCAATCTGTAAAATTTGCGTGGCAAACACTTGTTCTGTAGACAAATCGCACCAGGTCTTGACCTTTATAAATTAGGGCAGTGGTACAAGGGTTCCCTAGATTATTGCCTGCTGAATGAAGTCTTGACATAATACCCAGGTGCAGGTAATGAAAGCGCTGCTAAATACACACAATTTCATGAGCACTAAGGCATAAACAGAAGAGGGACCTGATTCACCAGCGTCTGGTGTCTTGTAATCAGAATAAACAAAGCAGCATTTTGGAAACCCTCTAAGGTGCCTGAAGATCTTGAGTGAATTTGGAGCCAAGGAAAGCTGGCACTTCTGGGAGGACATCAGGTCCTCTAGATGTGCATCTCCCAGACATAAGCTGTGGTCTTAGAAAAGAAAGTTTCCATCTAATTTGATTTCTTAAATTGGTGTTCCACCACTTTTAGATTTATTTTAAAAAGTAAATAAATAAAAATAACCTCTCATCTGCTACTTTTGTTTTCATATCTGAAGTTATCCAAATAAAGTTTCTCATACATCTTCACAAGAAAATAAACCATACTGCTGTCACAGATATTTCAAAATACTTTTCAAAAGTTTCTTGCTTGAAAAGGAATAAAAAAATAGGTGTTTGGAACCTATAACTCCTAAAAGTAAATGCCTGTGCTACTACTGAGCAAGAAATAGAGGTGTTAATGTTACAAGGTTACTTTTATTTAACTCATAAACGGCTGTACTGAACCTCACTTTTGCTGGCAAAAAGCAATGTGTAAACCACCTATTCCACAATAGGCATATCTATCCTTCTTCACTCAATACTGGAGTTTCAGTAAGTCATCAGTATTTCAGGCTATGCCGTGGTCTGAAATAGTTAGCAAGTTACCTTTAGAAAATAAATGTTATTTTACCAGCCTCCTTGCAATGTCTAACACTTTTGTTGGGGAGCATAACAATTCATAATCTAGCAATGGTCTTGTTTGGCCGATTGATGATCAGCAGAATTTTGCATGTTCTAAACCAAAAACAGTTTGCAGAAATAAGCAGAAATTTTTTTGGAAGATAGATATTTTTGGATAAGCTTTTTATTTTCTTTTTTCTTCCAAGATAGAATACCAGAAACTTCAGTGGGATGTCAGCTCCTGTGAGATTTGTATTCAATTTTCAAAACAAAACTTTGGTTAGTTAATCTAAACTGAAGATTAGTAAGCCAAATATTTAGTTCCTTAACTGAACAACAATATATCATATATATTGAGGTTCACATAAATTATTTCTCTAACAGAAAACAGAAAAGGATCAAGATGTTTAATCTCCTCCTGTCAATAGACAAGTTTGTCTATGTGCTTGGCTTTCATTCAAATATAGCATCCCAAAGAACTTTACAAACAATAATTAGTAATGATATATTTGCTTTGTTTCTACACTGTTTTCATTCAAATTATGAAGTCAAGGGTTACCCAATGTGCATGGTTACCATATTAATGGTGAAATGAATGCCTGGAAAAAAATCCAGCCTGATCTGAGAATGAACCTTACACCTCACACTGGTTGTTTGGAAAACAAGCTGAGAAAGATCCACAGCTTTTTCTCTGTAGTGATGTTTTTAGAGACATTAATGAAAATAAATCTATCAGAGTTATGGTTGATTTCTCAAGAAAGACATTATGACATACAGAAAAATTCACAGAAAAATTAAACATTTTATTCATCAGATATAGAAGGGAAGGTATGGTTTAAAAAAAAGAAGAAAGGAAGTAAAATGTCCATTAACATCAACATTATGCAATTTTGATGCTTTTGCTGCTGTAAATATGCCCCCCCACGTAAAGGAAGTTGAAATCAAGTAGTATGGGGTCATGCTGTGCAGTGTAACAGCTCAGACCAATGAAAGGAACACCTCTTCCCTCCTCTCTCTTCTCCTCCACTTACTTTCTATCAGCTCACCAGACAATCTTTGAGAACCAGGCTAAACTCCACGGGAAAAAAATCAGAACAAGCAAACAAAAGAAAAGAAAGAAACAAACAAGACCTCAAACACCAAGCAACTGGACATTTTGCTACTCTTTTGCTGAGTTAAAAAAGATCGAAAAGGAATCTGGAAATCTTCAGGGAAGCAAAATTAGGCCAACAGAGTTGAGAATCAGAGAGAGGAACAGAAAGAGCAACATGTAATGGGAAATATCTGGGGAAAAAAGTTACAACATCTAAGTAACATATTTTCCAATACATTTTTCATGGAGGAAGTGGAGGTATGTGAGTTTTGTGGTAATACTTCAAATGATGTATAATCAGAATGAAAGTGTTCATAATGACTAAAATCTGACTTCTTGGACGTTTCACTTCTCCCTTATAGCTCAGTTATCTTTTTTGAAACAGCCATTACCTGTGTCTGGACAGAGTTTCACATGAGAGTTGCTCAGTTATGATTTGTAAAAGGTATATAAAACTCAGTGATTTCTAACATTTTTACCAGAAATCCAGGGTAAACGTAGTATTAAAAACACTTCCAGATTAATTTAGTCCAAGTTTCAGGAAATGGGATGACAACACAATTAAAACCTGATTGTATAACTGAGATCCAAATGCAGCTTCAGGTCTTTCAGAGGGAACCTCTGGATAACACACTCCCAAACATAAAATTAGCTCTTCTACCACAAAAGAGAAATCAGACTGTGAAAGACAGTATATCTTCTCAAATAGTTGAGCTATCCAGCAGCATCAGGATTTCCTGAAGATCTAAGGTGAAAAGAAAATATAATATATATACGTTTTAATTAATTAATGAATGTTTTTAAGGTTCAATTTTCATCTTCCTTCACTAGACCTAGTACTGTCTGTGCAACATCCATGGAGGTGTCCCTGAGCAGAGGGCTGAAGCATTTGCTTGCAGGATGACTCAACTGCAGGTCTAGAGTGAGATTATTTCTGTCTTCTTTTTCATCACCTCCTTGCTACAAACTGAATTGTACAGGCTGGGAATTGGCCTTTGACACTAGAAAGATGTCTATTCCCTTCAAAAGTCTTTGGGCTGCATCTCTGTGGAATCCAGATCTATGGGCCAACTCAGATATGAGTAGTACACCGTGAGGAATTATCAAGCCACCAACAAAAGACTCTTCTCCACTGAGCTGTAACATGACTACACAATACATTTCTGAAAAGAACACACTGAACCTCACAACTGCTTTACCCACAGTGGTAAAACAACATTAGCAGCCACATACTGTAGCCTGAGATACTGTCAACCTTCTCAATTCAGCTAACTTAAACCTTTTTGACTGCTATTCACATAGAAGTTATTTGATCAAGAGTATCAATGAAAAATTAAATTTAAATTGGCTAAAGGAAATAGACATAAGAACTTGAAAAGCAAAACTTTCTTGTTCTCTCCACATTACCAGATTCACACCTTGAGACAAATACATTTCCAAACACAAGTAGCAATTTAAAACTTTTTAAAACTAGTTTTAATTAAGTTATACCTTTCAGTCATACATCACAGAGCTGAAAAATTATAACAACAAAATTATTTCAGCTAGCCCCATAGAAGTGTGTTTCTTGTTAATCTCATAAAAGAAGAACTAAAAGTAATTTTCTTCTCTTTGAGTGATCTTTCTATTGATAGTTTTACCACTATTATAAATTAACTAACTTTCTCTAAACACAGAAAAACAAAATCACTGTTATATAATTGTTTCAGATGAAAAAAAAGAAAAAAATAAGGATATGTCTAACACAACCAGGCCCAGGACCCTGCGTATGAGGAAAGAACATTCAGCCAAATATTTGCTACTGGTACAGCCTCTGATTCCTTATGGGATTAACTTTGGACCATTTAGTGAAAAGACCCATAGCTATCAATGCTAATTGCTGATCTCTGTTTCAGGAAATTACTCAAGCTACTCCCTTCATGATCACAGATACAGCTGCTCTTCCCCTGCTACAGAAGGAACTTTTTCCGTGTCATTAAGACATTTTCTGCAGACATTCAGCTCTTACCTTGAGCAAGATAAACATCTCCAAGATATATATGTTTTAAAGGTCATTACATCCTCAGGACCTTCTTTTTGATTTTATCTGGTATAATCATTTGGTATCCTCTTTGGGGCTAACTATTAGTGTAATCTAGATGGGAAGTTTGAAAAATGCAAAGCAAGGAAAAAACCTTCAAATGAAGGGTTTGATTTTTGAATACAGCACTCAAAACATTATTTAATTGTCAAAAATAAATCCAAAATTGCCTTCAAAATTAAGCATAATTTCCTGTGAGCAGTCTGAATGTGTTTGTGTTTAAATGAAAATACCTCAAGAATAAAAAACTGCAACTAACTACAGACTAAGGTGACTGTCAAATATTGAGATTTTCAAGCTGTATTTTTTCATTAGGGTGCCAGTTCCCAAAATGAGAATATATGAAAACTTCAGCTTTTGTTTCTAAGAGATACACATTTTGCTACTTGGCTGCAAAGAACTAAGAATTTGAACTAATAAAGGTTCAGAAACTAGAAAGCATGTAAGAAATCTGAAAGTCATAGTAACAACAAAAAACTTAAAATGCAGAAACAAGGCAGCTTCACCCTTGATAATTATCTCAAGATTTTTTAATATGTAATATCATTTAGAATGAAGATGGCCATATGGCTTTCCTATCCCCTAAAAAATCAAGGCTATGGTTATGTCTGTATAGAAGACCACGCAAAATGCAGAAAGCATAATAGCACTAATAGCACATAGAATAACCTGGAAGACAAATTTCTAGATTAACTGAAGGTCTCATTAGCTATTGTTGCCTATCCTAAAAGCTTTTAAAATTGCTTCCTAGGAGTGGTAAAATAATTGAGTACAGAATGCACAGTGAGGAGATAATGTGAGGATCAGTGATAACAATCAGTTTCTGCAGTCTCCACCACTCACTGCAACACATGACAATGAACTGCATCTACACAGAGCCGTAGCAAAATTCTCAGATATTTGCATGGGTCTGCCCTAGCTGTGGAAGTATAAATATACACTGAGAAGAAAAAAAACCTGCCTGAATCAAGATTAAACTGAAAGGATCTCACAGTGAAAGATGACAGTGAACCACTCCGTAATTTACCATCTTCTGACATAATAGTTTCTTTCATGTTCTGTCATGTGCCTTTAGAAACATTTGTATCATCAGATTTTGCCAATTTTTATCATTTGATATTTAGGATTCAGAGAGTAGTGCCACAAAAGAACTGCCTGTAATAATTGTCATGCTGTATTTATCAGCCCAAGCAATGTCACTGACCTGGCCAATAGATCTAATAGAGATATTGGTCCAAATTCTACAAGGAAAATGTAATAAACAGGAGCACTAATATCTTTGGAATATTTTGTGGCATTATAACTCTGTTTATTCTCAAGTATTTCACTTTCAAATTAGCTACACTTTCTTATTTATTACATTAAACAACATATTGAACCAAATTATTACGAATTAAGTAAATTATTCCATGCTGGTAATTCGCACAGAATATAGTTTATTTCTGCCACGTCCAGACTATATCTCACCTCCTTAAGTGGATTTACTGAAGTTTCAATGTAGAAAGCCTGGTTCTTGGTCTCAATTTCCTGTTGCAGTAATACCCACATGAATGGTGTTACAGCACAGTTCCCTAAGACCAGACAACAGTGCTACCCCCACCCTTCCCCAAACACTTCCATCCAGTCATTGTCACAGCAGACATCCTGGATCACAGGCAAATAGTAGATCTGTGGGGATTATACACCCTAACTGCTGGTCGGAATGATACTCATGATTAGGCCATAAATTAGAGCATTTCTTTGACTGCATATGGACACTCTACCTGCAGCTTTTAATCGCTTACACTAAGGCTTCCTTACATTAGAATTTTGCTTGAACCCCATAAAGACAGCCTTCAAAATGTAGCAGATTGCAGTGGTTGTCTCAAGACACAGATCACAAGTGGTAGGGTCCTGTCCTCTATGCCCAGCATTTGACTAAACTGGGACACCACAAAGAGTTCGAGTATATGATTGTAACAGTTAAGAAATAACTACAAGACTAAGCTGAACTGCTAAGACTCTGCAAACATTATATGAAATGGTTGACTTGGTAAAAATAGGTCTTACTCTTCTCTTACGCAGCTGATTACACTGGAGTTACCCTAATTTACAGAGAAGATGTACAAGGCTAAAACTGCTGCCAATTAGATCAGAACCTGGCCAAATGCCTGCAAATGGAGTAGCTTCAGATGCTGGCCTAAACTGAAATGGCAGATGTACTTTCACATGGTAATTGGGAAATTTGTTCTGCTTTCTTCCTACATTGCTACTGACCCCAGCCACAGCCTTATGTCAATAAGGAAGTGTGAAAACAGGAACCTGAGGAAGAGAAGACTATTACACAGCTTAGAAATGTGTTTTAAAAGTTGGGTTGGTTTCAGCAAGACTTAAATATCTAGTAGCCTTGCTTCAATACTATTTTTGTGTCGCTAAAAGAAGTTACTAAAAATTTTGAGCTTTTTCCCCTGGCAGCTTCCTCTGTCTTTTATTTTAATCATACAAAAACCAAATAAAAATCTTTTCAGACACAAAAGAAAGCTGAATGCACTGTAAATAACTGACCCATTTCAGGCTCTCTCTTCCATTGTGCCTAATTCCGTCTTCCAGGATAAATGGAGAAAAGATTGACTAATCAGAGAAGCTTTTACAGTTACAATGGACTTTTATGACAGTTACCATGTACGGATGCTTTTGTAACAGCAGGGTCTTGAGCCAGCAGCAAAAGTACCTTGCCTCTTTCCCAGATCTAACTCATTGACCCCTCTGGGGAAAGAACTACAGCAAAGCACAGTACAACCTGTCAAAAAGTGGCCCTTTGTTGGTAAGAGTAAATGCACAAATCAGTGAAAGGAAGGGTTTCAAAATCTTGAGACCACAGAATCACTTTGCCAGAGATTTTGTTGTACAACCCCAACTACTTCAGTATGAATGTAGCTAATACCAGAAACCTGCAGCCTGGTTCAGGTTGCTCTGTGTGGTGGCTAATATTGTCTTTTCAAGTCTTATTTTTTGGGCAAGAAAACACAACCACAATAGTTATTTTGACACAATAGTTTTGTCCGCGTTGGGTTCTTTCATCTGAAGAAACCATATTAGTCAGCAATTTTGCCTTTAAATATTCCTGACTAATATTCCCATCTCCAGAAATCTCTGTTTTCTATAGCCAAGACAGGTCTTGAATGATCCAAAGTCTTTACTGGGCTGCAAGTAAGCTACATAAACTGAAAGTTTTAAAGTGTTTTTTGTATCAAAAAGACAAGACACTTTGCAGTAGAGGCATGACCAGGTCTCAGCTGAAATTCATAAATAAATGGGGTTAGCTGCACCTTTGCATGCTTCATGAAGAGCCAGTGCCAATGGCTCCATACTGAGCTTCTACTATGGCTTGAAGGACAGTTACAGATGACGACACAGCCAAACCCTTGTGGGTAGTGGTAAGCAAGTTAACATGGACAAGAGCCACAAGCTGAGCACCGAGACACTAGGAAGAACTTTTAAAACACACACACACACACAAAACTCACCACCTAAAGAGACTACAATGAAAAATCTAAGAGGGCCATGCAGCACTGCGACAGGTTACCCAGGGTACTCAGAGGGACTGTGAAATCTCCATCCTTAGCAGTTTCCAAAATTGGAACTAGTGGTGGCAATAATCCCTCTTTAAGAAAAATACTGTGTTTCAAGTCAACCCTTGCCATAATCTGGAGAAAACAGTGTGCTAGGTAGCCTGTTTTAGGGATGTTTAAAAAGCTTTATCAACCTGTTGTCAGAGCCAGGCGAAGCAAGGAAGGTCAAGTCACCCCCATGATGGAGGCAGTGCCACTGCCAGGCCAGGGAAAAGGAGACTCCAGGGAGGTACACTGGGTCACAACAGTGCAATAGGAGAGGAATAATGAAACCTGAACTAGCAGGGCAAAGTAAGAGGCCAGTGACAGGTAGAAAGAGTTAGGTTAGTAAGATGACAAGAATGACTTTTTACCAGGTCCACTAAAAAAGGAGTGAAACGGACAAAGCTGTTACTGAAGCGAAGCACACTGACCAGTATAGAAACTGCTGTACAAAGTGGATTCCTGGAGGGAAGCTTTGTTTTGTACCATCTGAGGGAACTGTTGGCTAGAACAGCTACATGTGACAACTTCCTTTCCAGAGTTATGGCTTAAACAGACAAAGGTTTTCCCAAGACAAATAGGTAAAAGATCATTTTATGGGTTTAATACTACCTCTGTAGTAGCTATGAGTCACGTTCAGAGGGACTTTTTACGTTTTTAACATTGTAGGTTATAAGGTAAGCTTATCAAAGAAAAGAAAGTGGAATATTCTTGACACGTTTAAACTGTTCTTTCATAAGACCTGTTTCAGGTAACAAAATTAATGATGGACACCTAAAAGAGTAATATTCTTTAGATAGCCAAGGCTTCTTGGGATAAGCCCTCCGTCTTGTTGCATATCATGCAGATACCATGCTTATCCTGTAATATCAGTAGCTAATCTCCTTTATTAAGTCCAGATCCCCTTCTTAGTTTCAACCAATTTACACTATATCACCCAGACTGATCAATCTAACACAAGTGTGACAGGACCTCTGAGACTCAGCCTAGCATCGAGTGATCTTCTGATGGCACGAAGTGGTCACATCAGTCAGTGTAGCTGTGATTTAGATGTGTGAATGCTCCATTAGGCTCTCCCTATTTCCTAATCATTTCTTCCAGACACACTGGCTACAGCTCTGCAGCGGACAGGGAGAGAAAAAGCACCCTCCGGGACAATTGTGCTGGAAAATATAAGACCTCTCACTCAGCTTCAGTGATTGCAAACAAGAGATAGAGAGACGTCACTCCATCAAAATTAGGCTGCTGTAAGGAACAGCAGAGCTGGATCCAAGCCAGGATGCTTTACGGTCAATAGTACAAGCTGATTTTTTGTCTCATACAACTGACGCTAGTCTGGAACATACTGATCATTATTATTTAAGCATTTAATTAATTATTTCAGAAATTATTTAACAAATGATGAAAAATAAACAGAGGTCCATCCTAAGAGAACGGGATGTACTGTGTTAAACTTCCTGCATGCAGGCAACGGGAAAGAAAAAAAAAGATAATTTCCAGTTAATTGTTTATGTCCTAGTCTTTGGCAGCTATGCCAATAAAAGCACTGAATAATGATCCTAAAAGGACCAAAACAAGAGAAATTACGTGTTCAGCAGTTCTTGTTATTTGAGATCCAGTAGTGTGTTTTATTTACTTTTCAGCTTTACTTTGGTGTGGCCTTTCAAAAGGAAATAATCCTGTGAACAAAATATCTGGCTGAGAGACAAAAGGCCTGCCAAGTCTGATCCACAGGTGATGAGTACTTGGCCAGCAACCAAACTTAGGCTAAATTAAATACAATTAAAACAGACAAAATTGTCCATCTGCTTGTACAGTTAATATAGACAGAGTGCAAAAAGGTGCTAATAATGACTAAAGAGAAAACTTTACACTACATGCTGAAGACCAAATGTCCAGCAAAAACCTCTGCTGTACAAAACAAGCCAAAGCAAAAAACCTATACAAACGAACTCTAGCAAAACACTGATATTAAGTTCCTAATTTTTTCAGGTTTGGCAGCAATAAAAAATAGACAAATTTTTCAGCTCCATTGCAAACAGTAGAATTTGATCAAATCTAACATTTTTCCACTTTAACAGCTAAAGGGATATTTAGGAAAATGTAAAAATTATAAATCAACTTGAGACTAGCATGTGTATTGAAATAATGTGTGTGAGCATCTTCTGAGTCCTACATATGCAGTGTGCACAAATATAAGTCCATAAAAAGAAACTATGTATCAAGAAGGAGGCATATGAATAATAAAACCCTATAATCACTTAAATTTTATATAACTGAGATTCTCTGTCAAAAATCTAGCACAATTAAAACTTTTTATTTTTTCTCCCTCATTGTCACCCACATGCATACCAAGTCATTCTTCAGATGACCCAATAGTTAGGTAGCTGTGTTCATTAACAGCAAGTGGGACACCCAAATTAAATTCCTTGCTTTGAGTCAAATCCGCAGATTTGACTCAAATCCCGTCTGTCTGCATTTTGCTCTACAGCTAAATCTCTCAGAGTTTTCCGCTGCCCGTAATTAATCCATATGTCCCATGCTGCGTTTTCATACTCCCTGATTTCCCTGCACCCACAGCGCTCTGGTTCAGTAAATCACAGCAGCACACGGTTCCTTTCCCTGGCTGAGTTATTTGTCTTTGCTGGGCGAGGTGCCTGAACAGGGCTGCAGTGCTCTCGCTGCAGTGCTAGTGCTGGAACAAGGGAGGCAGCGGAGCACACGGCATAGCAGGGATGAGCAGGGAAGCAAGACTGCCACTTGCAACAACAGCCTGTGGTTCTGCCCCCTTGGTGCTATCCTAAAACTGTATCTTTAGGTGCACGTCTATTTCAAGTGAGAGAGCTGTGGGTTGATGCCCAAAACAGCTTGATGCCTTGTCACTCGTGCCCTCCTGCCAGCATTCAGGCAGCCATGCAATGAGCCACATTTGGAAACTCACACTGGGTTTGGTTGCCTTTTTCTCCTATTAAAAACATCTTTATAAATATAGCAAGAATGGAAATACTTCTTGGATATTCAGGAGTTTTCACTAAGTGATGTTATTACTTTGCCTTTCAAAGAAGAGATACACATTTTTAGCAAATACTCAGTGCCCCATTCGTGAATATTTATAACTTAAAGCACATTTTAAACACTTTTAGAAAAGCAATTTTTTTGTGATTTAAAATATTTCAATAGCCCCTTTTTTTCTTTTTTTTTTCCTTCCCCTCATAAAGGGAGATACTAATTTGAGCCTAGAACAACACCATGTTATGAAAATATATTACCACCTCCAAGATGACCTCTACAGGAATTGGAGAGTTTATCCTGCCAAGTTCCTGCAGACACCTTAAATCACTCCTACTATCAATGAAGGTCCAAAACACCCAATTTTGTGCAGGAGCAGAGCTCCTACAACCTGAATCCAGCTGTAGAAAAAGATGTCACAATACCAGTGACAGCTAAAACATTTGGGTTTGTCTCATGAAACAGTTAGATGGAGATGAATTAACCTCACTTAGAGAACACTCTGGCAGGCATGTTCAGCTTGGTCTCCCATGGTCACTGAGCAGACTGCAGCAGCTCTCTGCTTACTGAACTGGATACTGCTCTGGTCTGAATCATGCTCCACAGTGCAGAAGGAGCCAAACTCTAACACTTCCAGACCAGGAGCACCATGGGTTTGGGCAATCCAGGCCTAAACTCAGCAAAATCAACTTTAATTCACAGATCTTTTAGTTCCTGATCTTTGTTAATTCTTCCTCTAACACTCAAGAAAGAAATAGGCAGAAGAAGAAAGGAAAGGGGAAGAACTGCGCTTGCTCCTGAAGTAACCAGCCTAAATGTAGTAGCATTTCATTAGACAAGGATGGGATTTTACAGACATTTAGATAATTATCCTGAAACAGAGTAGCAAATAATGCTCACTATGAATAGAAATTCATTTATATTGCACAGATGTCACTCATTTCACTAAAAAACACATAAGAAAATAATTCAGCTAGTCTTTTTCTCTGTTTACATCCACAAACTGTAGCTACTCATCAGAGATTAGGCAAGATTAGCTAAAGGAAAGTTGCAGGACAATATAATGAGAAAAGAGAATTTTAGGAAGTTAATGTTTCTGAAAAATCCATCGTCTGAGTGCAAAGTTCAAAAACACTTCCTCCCATACCCAACCTTAGTAGAGACATTCATTTCTTGGATCATTTTTAAAGATTTGTACTGAATCTCTGGTAAATATTTCCGATGAACCTTTCTACTTTATCAAGTGCTCTAACAGAACAACAGGCATAACTTGTGACTCCACTAATCAATAGTGCCTCTTTAAAATGTACTTTTCCTGAAAAAGGGTTTGGGTCTGAGAGCTTCAGTAGTCACAAACACCAAGCACAGAGACCATCAAGTGTACAACATGATTTACTTCCTGAAAAAAAGACAATTTAGAATATTACCCTTCCCTCAGGCTGATTATTAATCCTCATTTTTGGGAAGAGTGAGATTTGTATTCATTTTGGAGAAGAGTGAGGGTCTTATCTGTGGATATGCTCCAAGGGGCAGAAGGGCAAGGTTGTCTGGGTTTTTTCTAAATATGCCTATCTTCATGCACACAACTATCTTACCAGGGGGTTTAATGCATTCCCTTAACCTCCAAAGCTCTGGTCTTACACAAAGCTCCTGAACTCTGTCATTCCAACTCAAAGCTGTTTTTACCAGTGAAATTACAGGGCAAACACACAAACCATACCCTTATCAGTCCCAGCCTCACAGTTCTGCATTGCTCATTTTTATTGCTGAATAGTTTGGGCTTTTTTTTCTTATTTTTAAGCCATGCTAATTAACAGAATCCAATGAAGTACATTGTACAGTTTCTCCAGCAGAAACCCAAGGGCTACTATTTCAACTAGAAGGCAATCTTATAAGCAGAGTTATTATTGGTAGGGAGAGATTAGCTTGCCTCCAGAAGCACTGGAGTACTGATAGCCAGAGGTACAAGCACAATGAGCACACCAGCATGGTATGAGAAACCAGCCAGGATTGCAAATAAAGCTCTGCTGCTAATGAGGAACTGGAGCAATCAGAGCATGAGGAAGCACCAAATTAAGATGCCTTCCTGTCTCAGAACTGCTCACTTTAACTGCCTCAAAGGGTCAGGTACCTTTAAGTACCCCCATCAACAGCATTACACTTGCTTCAAGTCTCACCAAGAATTTTCTTCCCCCAGATCTCAGTTTACAACCTTTTATATTTTTCTCAATGTGTAAAAGAGCAGGTATTTGCATTTTACCTTAAAATGCTGTTAAAAACCAAGTGTACTCCACTTGCAGTATATTCCTTTGGCAAACACAGGCCTGGGTGAGCTATGGACTGATCTTCTCAATTGCCCACAAAATTTAATACTACACATTAAGACAATAAAAATAATTCAATACTGGAATTAACTCAATATTTGAAACTTTCTTGCTCTTTCTTCTCTACAGAAAGGCAGATGATTAACTGGAAAAAATGTTAACAGTAAAAATCAAATATAATAAAACTTTAATCATACATGAACTGTGTCTTACATCCTCTCCACCCAGATCTTGCAAGAACATAACCAGTGAAGGACAAAAACAATGTGTGCCAAGAAGAAGAAAAAATAGCAGGTGTTTGCCTGAGGGCTGTCCAATTTAGCACTACTTGATGAGACTATATCTTAAGTTATGTTTCATTTTTGTGTTGAATTTGGGAGCCTCAGAGTTATTAAATGCTGCACGAAGCCTATTTTGTTAGCCCTTAAGTTGATAATAGTAGTCTGAAACAATAATTAGAAGAGAAGAGGAACATGACGGACAGAGGACTTGGACAGTCTCCAGAGTGTATCCATTTCTGAGGGGAGTGGGCAAACATGACACATGCCTGGATCCCTGCCCACTACTTGTCACGTCGCTGCAATGCTGCCTTTGCTGGCAGTGCACAGCTCTCAGCCAGACCAGCAGCACTGCAGAAGCCATGCACACACCTTCCTTCACCCCCACTAAACTCACCCGGGGGAAAGGGGTGCCATCTCGCACTTCTATAGGGAAACACCCCTCAGACACCAATTCTCAGAGACCCCTACGGAAATAAGCACATCTTGTTATGAAGCAGCTGATGGAAAAACAGAAACTATTAGAGGTTAACGTAGGACTAACCAGTATTTATTACTTCTCTGTAGGCTTCAGGTGAAACCACGCCGATGAAGGGAACTCCCTCCCCACCCTCCACAACTTAATTGCGTCTCACCTCAAACACGTCAGCTAACAAAGCTCCATGTCAATCTAAACGCTTTCATAACCCAAATCTGGTCAAAGTTTTACCCTACTTTTACTTTTGCAATGGGAACTAGGGAGAGCTAAAGGGCCTGTAAGCAATCTCACACAAGTCTTTTCATAGTGAGGGGAGAAAAGATTGTGCCACTTGATTGTGAAGCCCCAAAGACTGTGTTCAAACAGTAAAACTTAAAAGCCAAGATAGTCTTTGCAGTTGAGCAAAAAGCAGGCCACCTAATACTGCTGAACAAAGCTTAAATCCAAACTTGTGGAAAGCACTTTATTTTTCCCTACATTATGTGAATTCTATTGAACACACTTTGAATTGCTCACATTAATTTACTATTTACCAAACTGACCAAATACCACTTGAATACATAATTTTTGAAAATGTTAATGAGTTGTACAATTACTAGAACTATAGCTGATCAAATACTATTTTCTAGTATAAATGTAAGGCATCCAGTTGATGTAAACTGGCTTAGCTCTCTTCAAACAGCTGAAGCAGCACTGATTTATCCAACCCAGGAATCTTTGTAGAGTTCTGACTTATTTACAACCATTCTGCTGTTTCTATCTTTTTTCCTTAAGCCAGTCTTTTAATAATGAGACACATGACTCACTCAATAGATTTTCCACTGAATATTCAACACCGATATTATATTTTTATACTAACTTCTAAATGACCACAAGCGAGAAGCACGGTTTTTTTCTATTTCACAATGAGATTGCTTTCAGGAATGTGACTTGAACAATTTTAGTCCAAGTACTTGTACATGTAGAGTTTTGTGCAAATACTTGCATGCTGAGGTTGTACTGACAGAATTTTCACAACAAGTTTTATTGACAAAGTTTTATTAAATGAAAATTTCTACTGAGAACTAATCTGATCACTACTATTCCTCATAGAAAAAATTCAGTTTACATGAAATATATTTTTTAATGCTTTCTGCAGCAACTACCAGATGCTATTTATAAGACAGAGGCAGAATCATAGGCAGGAAAAAATTAAACCCATAAAAAAGGATATAATAGGTGATCCTTCTATGACCTCCTAATTTTTTTCTGTCTAAAGCTGAAACTAAGCATTAGTCAGTTATTTTTGTCCTAGGGCATCTTTTGGCAATTGCACTATACTAGACTGAACAAGTCTAACATCTCAAGGCTGTGGAAAGATGGATGTCCTTCCTCCTTCCATTCACTTACAGCTTCATGTACCCTGCACTGGAACAAATACACCTATCATTGCAACAAACTGCTTCAACTTACTAGACCAGTAAAAAAAAAAACCATGAAAAAAAAAAGCAAAACCAAGTATGCATAGTCTTTTTAGTATCTTTTTGTTGGGGTAGAGAATTTAAGCACCACCCAGTCTGGTGAGTCACAGAGCAAAGGTAAAGCAGAAGAAGGCAGATCCTTGAGGCTGGGATCAGAAGACAGGTGGGAAAAAAGGGAAAGAAGCAAGGACAATCTTTTGTCCTGTCAAGGACGGCCCCTGAACTGGCTTAATGCCAATATCATCTCCCCATTGTGTCAGAAAGCAGTGCACTCTTTTTGCTTAGGCATACACCTACAATGTAGTCACCCTAGCAGATATTAAATAGATGCTCACTTACAAGACATTTCCAGGAAATATGCTTCTAAAATATTTACAGACATCCATTCTCATCCAACAAAAGCATTTTGTATGGTGCCCTCTTTGCGTGACAGGTAGAAAGGTAATCTGCTGCAGTAGAAATTGCACTGGAAATAATGTTACTTCTTTCAGTTAAAATTAGTTCTGCTTCAGTGTTTCTAGGGCCGCTTTGATACACAACTGTGTGCAAGATCCCTGTATGTATCTGCATCTATAACGCAGGCGCTGCCTAGACTACAAGTATTTTTCCCATCTCTCCACTTCCATAGCCAAGAGAAACATTTGTCAGAGCATCATTGTTCTGCCTGCTGTCAAGCACAGCAAAACTAGACTCCCTTCACTCTGAGAGTCACATTTACTTAAAATCATTCAGTTGCACCTGAAAAGCCTCCTGAAATAAACATCCTCAATGTTCAAATTGTCCAGAGGGCACAAAACTAAGGACCGGATTGAGTGCACCATGGAAGACTAGAAGACACAATAGCAGATGACAATTTTTTTATTCTTAAATTTGCTCTGTTGTTACTGAAATTGGTAGAATAAACTCTTTAGCACCAATGTAGCATTAAGAGGCAGGCATTATTTATTCAGCACTGCATGCACACTGGATGTTTCCTCCTATCGTGCATATTCAGTTCCTCTTCTTGGTTAAGGTTTAACACAATTTTGGAGAAATAAGCATTGTATTTTCGAGAAGTTAAGAAAATAATTCATCTGGAGACACTATGAAGCAGCAAATTGCCTGGAGCAGACGTACCAACCATCCGTATAATCCCAGCACGCACCATTTCTATAGGAAATAAACAGCCAAGAGGAGTCCAATGAGAGGAGAGGAATCGATGAATCAAATCCTCAACAACCTGAAGTTTACATAGCACTGCCATTTTCAGCTTTGCCATATGATTTACCTCGGCTGAGATTCAAATATTGCTGCTCTACAGCAGTTTTGCAACATGTTGTGCAACACCAGGGTCCGTGACCCAGCTGAAACATGGAGCTGTCCCCTCTGCTCCTCTCCCACCCTGTACCACAGCATTTCCCACCTCAACCCTCTGGCAAAACCACCCATGAGGCCATGATATATATCAGAGGATGTTCATTGATCCGCTGCCAATTGCCCACAGAAGCATTTCACAACAGTTTTTGGATGATCTCAGAAAATAGAAGTGCCTTGGAGGATCTATTTTTCAGAACCAAACAATCAGATTTCTGTTCAAATCTCTGAGTCATCATTTTTCCACCTGTACAACATGAGAAAAATGTTTTAGAAATAATTGACCTTTCTTGTTCTTTCTGAAGTAATCTTACTGATATGACAGTGCTTTCCACAAAGCTTTCATGGCAATGAAATGCCAGCCAGGTTTTCTTTCCCACATAGATTCTGTTCTTCTGTGAGGAAGGGAAGAGGGGGAGGAGGCAGTAGTCTTCATTGTAATCCCTGGGTATTACACCACTAGTTTGCTCCCAGTTGCATTAAAATAATCCCAAACTGCTCCAGCAAAACAGAGCTGCAGTTGATCCTGAAAATACCACAAAACAAATCTTTTAATGACAAGAAGTTCTGGCTGCCCTATGTCAGGAAATGTTCAAGACCAGGTTGGATGGGGCTCTGAGCAACCTGGTCTAGTGAAAGGTGTCCCTGTTCATGGCCAGGGGGTTGGAACTGAATGATATTTTATGTCCTTTCTAGCCCAGGCCATTTTATGATTTTATGATCACATCAGGACAAATTTGTCCTTAAGAACTTAATAATAACTCAGTGAGGCGCTTATAACACAATCCTCAGTTCTTCCTCCATGCAATGAGGAAAACAATTGTCTGCATTAATGGAAATTTTAAAGACAGGGCTTCTTCTTATAATCCTTTTTCTGTTAGAGGTTGCTCATTGTTTTCTTCAGTATCTTAACAGTGTGGGAAGGGGACTATACCTAGGTGACCAGACATCTGACAGATGCCAGGTGAGGGTCCTGGAAAAAGGTCAGCCTGGATTTCCTTAATTAAAGGGATGCTACTCAGCACGTAGACCCTTGAAGCTTGGGTGTTGGTAGTTGGTAGTGTTCAGTCTCTAAGTGTTCATCGTATTTGTCTAGAGAGCCTCATGCTGGAATTCGTTTGACAAAAAAACTGCCACTACTTATCAGGTTATTCTTGTCACTGATGTGACAAAATAATTCATGAAGGGATTTTAAACTGTATCTTATTTCCCTCCAGCTAGCTGTAGTTTCTGGCACTTAGGGAATAGCTGTATGGAAGTACTTGAGGGAAAAAGTAAATGTAGCTTAATGATCAGAATATTATTAATAATAAAAAACAAAGTAAATAAACCCCTTATATCAGAGAGCCTCTACAATTATTCTGTCTGTGAAAGTGCAGAAGAAATTTGGAAAATTTACAATTCTTCTTGCATTAATCAAGAGAACTAGGAAAATTGGAATTTCACTGGTGTAGAAGGGTCAGGTAAAACATATTAACAGAATAAGAATAAAGATTTAAAAATACCAGACTGAATTTTGAACAGAAAAATGTGAGAATGACTTGCAGCATACTAAATCTATTTTTTTTTTAATTAAGCTAGATACATAGCTCTAGCCTTAATCAGAACAAATATTTCTAAAAGGTTTTTGGAATTATTGGGATAAACTACAAACAGAATTTTGGTGGAAATGAAACCCATAAAATCCAGAGTTGTAAACTAAACCATAACCCAATGCAACCTCTGCATGACCTCACCAGGTGCAGGACCACTCCGGGCTGAGCCACCAAGCACCAATCTCCCACCCAAGCTGCACAAGGGTCTGCAACTCCTCTGTATAAACTCCCAAAGCAGCTAGCCCAGTAGGTAAGCTCAGGATATATTTACTTCTTTTTGACACATTCAAGTTTAAAAAAAAAAACAAACCAACCCCAAAAAATCAACCAAACAACAACAATTTTTAAAAAATTTAAAAAACAGCAAACACACAAAAAAACCCAAACAAACAAACAAACAAAAAAAAAAAATCAACTTATAGATGTCAGGTTGGATGGGGCATTGAGAATTTGCTCTAGTGGAAGGTGTCCCTGTCCATGTCAGAGGGGTTGGAACTACATGATATTTAGGGTCTCTTCCAAACCGAATCATTCAATGATTTCATGCTTTATTTAGGGAAATCTGAGGTTAGGGACTTTCATGCCAACAGACAATCAAAGGAGCTAACACCCATGTACATATTTCTTAGGAGAGCGCTTTTCTAACAAGAGGAGCAGACTAATCCTATAAATGGCCATCAGACACTCATTCAGAAGAAGGGAGTCTCCTGCCCAACATTTCTTTGTTCCGAGAGAAGCATATGTGTTTTATATGGTTTTCACAGTCACTGGCTAAAACAACTAAGCCATTTATTTCCTAAATTTCAGGTCAAGATTAGGCAGAAGAGCATTTCTCTCTTGGGCAATCAAAGGGGGAAGGGCAAGGGGACTATAGCCACCTTAAGCTCCTATGCATTTATTCCCAGCCAGAAGACATAGTCGTCATCATCCAACTCTTGTAAAAGAAAGCTTAATGGAAAGAAATTAAAACTTCAAACAGTGCAAAACATCTCTAAACTTCCAGACCTGGCAATCGGTCATGAACTGACCCTTGGGAGGCTGTTCAGCAATCCTTGATCATAAACGTTCCCAACAAGAGAGGATGAGCTTACAGTCCTTACCCCTACATATGATATGTAAGGACACATATGATACTTATCAGGCATGAAGAAAACATTGCAATTGTTTTAATAGAATGACTTGAATTAAACTCTCTTTTTCTCTTCTTTATGGGCAAAAAAACCCCAAAATGGAGATAGTATCTTTTTTCCTCCCACTGTTAATGTTCCATGCTAAAAAACTTAAATATTTATGCATGTTGGGAAAAGTTATTTTCTGTCAAATGGCCTCCCTTCAGAAAAATAGCCTGGGGTTTTTTTAGTTCCTTCTAAAACAAACTAGATTGAATGCTTTCTTTTTACTGCAAAACCTGCTCTTGGGCCTTGGTTCCACTGGCAGATATAAGACCACAGAGTTGAGAATACAGCCTAGAATCTTTCGCAGATCTTCAGTTCAAAGAGGTTTTCTAAGGATAAAATTTTTATTGCTCCTTTTTTTTAATAATGAAATCAATTTAGTCAGGTTTTGATACAAAATTAAGTACTTATTAAAAGAACCTACTACTAAAACAGTGTCCATGTACAAAAACAGTGTCCATGGTTTCCTTAATCTTGACCACAGTTCTTTCATTACAATGCAAGCAAACTTAAGATTTTTCTGTTGATGGTTACTAAGTGTCTCTACACCACCACACATCTCAGTTTTCCATCTGTATTTTGCCAGATAGCACCAACCTATGCTGCTCTGGTGTGACTCTAATAGTGATACTCTATAATAGTGACTCTAATCATGATACTCATGATGGCTGAGTGGATTACTCAAGCAGGTAGTCTTCCCCTGAGACCCTGAAGGGAAACAACAACTCCAAATTGAAGGACTTCAGCAGAATGAAGGCTGTAGGACACTAGACTGTTACTTTAATACCTCGTACGCTGAGCAGACATGTAGTGGTTTTCCTCTTCCTCAGCATTACATGTTGTTGAATTTTAAGTGGTTCAACACTGGTGACTCTAAACAACTACCTTCTCTACACACCAGGTATTTGCAGCCTTCTTATACATCTAGAGATGCCACAAACAAACACTTGCTGAACCTTGCTGTCACAGTTAAATTTTATGCCTCTTGCAAACCCTATTTATTCTACATCTCTGCCAAAACATTACCTTCCCAAAGCAGCACTGGCAGACAGCACTGTGTGCCTGCACCACAGGCACAATTCCATATGGTCTGACACAGCATGGCTCCAGCTGCCTTTCTTAGGCAGGTGTAGCTGGGCCAGCTACTGGGAATATCTTCCACTGCCCCACGCTTCCCTCTACAATGGCTGTGCCTGGTCACAGGGGCAGCCACAGAGGATGTGTATCCACACCTCAGCTGCCAGAGGTTGTAAATGTTCAGTGTAAAGTGGGACAGTTCAGAACCAACTAAGAGTCCTGTCCAGCTCTCCCTCCCAACCTTTTTATATGGGGATAGGACAGATTCTGTTGAGCAGGAGCAGCTAAATCTCCCTGCAAACATGAGTCAGAGCCATTATGAGTCTAAACTTAAATGCCAGATAATGATTTGAGATAGTTTTGGTGTCGCTACATATTGCCTTTGCCAGCTCCAATGCGGGCATTAGAAATTCCTACAGAAGAGCAGAAGAGACAACTGCAAGTAGTAACTTCTTAAACTGCCACAGCACATTCTTCAAAGTCATCTGCAGCACCTTTTGTCTCCTGTACATCCATCCTAGGCACATGATACATGATGCTCTGGATTGCATTCAAGAGAAGACACATTTAAATCTCAGTTGCTATAGCAGCAGAAAAACGTATCGCTTTTTTCCAACTAATGTTGATTGTAGAAGCAGCACAGATCAGAATCCAGCATCATTAATACGAGTCGAGTTGGAATTTTATTCTTGCCATGCCATGACACCCCTAACACTTTGGGTTTGCACACACAAACAGCAAAGTTGTAACTACACCCTGCGTAGGCTTGTCTGAGTCAGCTTGAAACCAGCTCAGGGCACTGTTGGTCTGATGCTTTAAGACTATGCTGCTGTGAGAAGTGAGTGGCAACCCACCCTCTCTGCTGTCAATCCAAACTTATAATTACCCTTCGTCTGTATCAGCCAGCAATTCAACCCATCAGGCATCTGTACAACTCTACTACTGGCTCGAGAAAAAGTGTAGGACTAGCTTAAACTTTTCTTGGTGAGTCAATGGACCTCTGGCAGCCAGGAGCACTGACTTCCATCGGTGTTAGCCAAGCATGAAATCACACCAACATGTACCAGCAAAGCTCCAACTGCAGCAGCTTTCATGTGGAAATAGATAAAAAGCTTTCTGAAGCTAAAGATGCTTTATTTGCAAAATTTTTATTCTTAAGCAGTTTTGTCTACTCCCAGAACAGCTCAGGTGTACCTGAATAAGCTGCAACCACTCTTCTGACTACAGTGTGAAAAAAGGCAAGGTGAACAAGATGGAGTTCAAGTGCTACAACCCAGGTTAGAGACACTATGTCACCTATTATATATTTTAAAGCAAACAGAACTAAAAACAAAACAAACAAAAACCAAGACATACAAACCAAAACCAATGTCCTGAAAACCAATCCTTCTTATCAAGTTAGGGCAAGTATTGTTTAGAAGTAATTTTCATTCCCAAACATTGCTTTGGTACTTTTTATTTAGAGTATTTCAGCTTTTTCACAAACCTCTTCATTCTATTCTGGCATTTCATGCAAAATGAGACAGACATATTGTGTTAGTGTCCTGTTCAGTCTTCACCAAGAGTCAGACAAGGAACAGAGATCAGAACCGACACTCCTCTTTGCTGAATCTGTTACACATAACATGATGGTAATTACATTCTAGCCAACCTACATTTTTCATCTTCAGTCATGGATCAACTCTCAGGTATTTTTACCTCCCCAGGGTTGTTTCAGTTTGTTGTTTCTTTCTTTAACAATCCTAAACAGTGTGGCTGAAGGAGGTAGATAGATTGCAAATGCCATGGTATTTACCCTGTTTATCAGAGGAGCATTAGTAAGCTATGAACAGCCTGTGAACATTTTAGTATGTCTTCAGACCAGATCTAGACCTCTAGTCACGTAGATACTGAACTCATTATCAAAACTTTGTATATCCCATCTTGAATTATAAGGTATTTGTATTTGAAGGAGCCAGAGTCTCAAGAGCTTGGAAAGATGTCTTCGTACAGGCAAATTTTCATTCATTATTTTCTCCATAATAGAAATCCTGTATTCAACCTTCAAAAGGACAAAAAAAACCCCAACAAAAAAACAAACAAAAACCCCAACAAAACAAACAAACAAACACAAAAAAAAACCACACAAAAAAAGACCTTTCTGAATGCTAGAAAGGAAGGGAAGTATCTAAGAGATGTAGGAGCTTCACTGCTTCAGCTGCATGAGTTAATGTTTTGTGTATGCAAAGAGATGTTTCTTTATGTGATTTCATTTTAGAGTTCTCTCTCTGTGAATTTCAATGTTTTGGGTTTTTTTTTAACTTTGCATTAGATTAATTCCGAAGGGTGGCTGTGGTGATGAGATTTCACAGAGCTGAGTTGAAATTGTAACTGCACAAAACCTGAATTGAATGGAGCTGCACAGGAACCTTTCTGAAGCAAGTTCTTCATACAAGAATATTACTTACAAAACATCTATTCTAATAACAGACCCTACCTTTTCAGGTACCATATTTTCCTTTAGGTGAACGAGTGATTCATTCCACTCAGTGGAATGAAGTATCCTTACCTGAAAGTTTGTTTTTATACAGACTTTTTCATACATCAGATTTTGTCATCTGCTTGAAAGTGTGCATCTTTAAAAATAATCCAGGTACAGGTAGGTCTGCATAATATTAAAGAAGTGCACTAGTAAGTGAAAAACCTACAATTTGACATAAAATGCATGAGAGGTTTACTTTGTCTGCACCATAACTTGGAGATAAATCCCCTTTTTTGCTACAGGCTTTACCAAGTGGGTAGTTTGGCAAGTCTGAACATATGAATCAGAATATAGAAAATCTTGGTATAAAGAAACAGTGCCTGGGATTTGCAATTCCCACAATGTCTCTTTTAATTGCATTTTTACCCCAACTGATTTGCCTGAAATTAACAGTTCTGCCTCCCCTCTCTTGGACACTGACTTAATTCCTCAAGAAAACAAATTGTTGCAAAAATTGCTCTTAGCTGAAAGGATAAAGACCTGAGTGCCTTCAAAGAAGGGCAAGGAGAAGAATTCCTTCCTCTGGCTTTTTAGTAGAGTAATAACACATTTATGCTCATATCTTTACAGAAATGATGGCCAGGGAATTCCCTGGTGGGTAGCCCTTATCAGTCAGATAGTATCATTTTCCCCCAGACTCCTCATCTCATGGATAACACCCCTTAGTCATTTAGTGCAGCCCCATTTACGGAGCACAATCAACTACATTGAGTGTAAGGTCTCAGGTATTTAAGAGCAAAACTAGACAGTCATGTACATCATGGGGTTTGGCTGGCATAGCTTGCTTTAATAAAATAGCTTTGGATATTTACAATTTTAAATATTCGGGTTTCTACAACCCTTACCAAACTGTGTTGATGCCAGGTGCAATTAGTCAATAACAAAAGGGCACAACTGGCAAAAAAGGAAATTTGATAGCTGTGTCATAAGCACCTTCATTCCCCTTTCTCCAAATGCAATAGAAATCACATCCTAATTTCCATATAGCAAAGACAAGTTAATTTCCTCCCACAGTGAGTTATTCTGGACAGCATGCTGCAATGCATGTCATAGTAGAGCAGAAAACAGCAACAAAATCTAAATTCATCCCTTAACTTGGCCAAGTAACTATTAGCTAATTCAGTCTTATCATCATTTTCTCTGTCTTATTTCTAGTCAACATGTTCCTATTCTACACAAGAAAAGACAAATGTAACACGTCAGTGTGTTTTACATCTGATAATCATGATAAGACCCATGCCATGGTCTCAGCTTGAAACCTTAATGGAAGAGATCCTCCAACCCTCTCCAGTGGAGTTTGAAGTTTACATTCAACTGTAGTTCCCAAATTTAATCATCTATCTCACCTCAGACAACAACCTATGGTTATGGTTACTGTTTAGAAAAGGTTCCCAGAGAGTTACAGAAAGTAGAAAATCTGGGAGTTTGTAGAAGGTGAGCAAAGAATGGTCTTTTATAAGACCACAACAGGACAGGTAAAAAATCTGAACAGGATCATAGGTGAATAGCAAACCCCCCAGCTGGTAGGAACAGGTCCCTCAGAATTGAGTAGAATCACCTGTCTCTCAACTACAAGAACAAACTCTTTTATGCATAACTTGATTCCATAAATAGTTTCCTTGTTCCCTAAAATTTCATCCTCAATCTCTCCCATGCACCTGCAATTGTTTCACTTGCAACACTTAGTTCTGCATTAATGAATAATAAAAAGCAGTTTTGATAAGTGATCTCAAAGCCTGTGCTATTTGTGTAACAAGCAGGGATCAGGCAAGAACCAGGACTAATAACTAACCAGATCAGACACAGTGGGAGCCAGTCCTCCCTCCCACTCTGCAGCAGGCCAAAGATAGGAGGTTCTAATTTAATGAGGTTGGCAGCAGCTACTACAGTAGGGTGAGGAAAATGGAACGGTTCACTGCATGCCAACTTTAAAAGTAAATCCCCCAGGGTAAGTATACAGACAAGGAGCCTCTTTCAGTTTTACATGGTCCCTGATTTGGATCCCAGGACAGCCTGCTCCTCTCAACCAGATCCATATGCCTGCAGTGCCATGGCCACCCTTGCCTCCCTCCCACACTGGCAGCGAGGTGCTGGCAGTGCAGATGGGTGCCTTGCACCTACACCTGGCTAAAACAACCTTGCATTGCGTAGCCATGCACTGCTACTCCTGTGACATTGTTATGAAGGGCACTGACTGTAACTCCTTATCACGGTACTTAGATGAGAAAAAAAATTGCCAGAAAATGGCTAATTATCTTGCCAGGCCCAGAGCACACATGCAGACAACAGGAGAGAGGAAAACCCCTGGCTCAGGCTGAGCTCTCCAGCCTCACAGAAGTTTTGTTGCAATGCCTTTCCCCTCCCACACCGAGCTGAAAAGTCATCACTGACATCACTGACTCACTGACAGCCTGACAGTTCAGGGCCACCATGCCATGAAGGGATGCTGCTGGGGTATTCAGGGAAGCACTCATCCTTAGAGGCACCCTCACACTCTCAAATGCCAGACGCTGTCCCAGGTGTTGCCCTGACATGGCTGGTGTGGGTGGGAGTGCAGCAGGGCACCCATCCAACAGTGACCTCCTCACTGGAAATGGAGGGGAAGCAGAGCCTGGATGGGTCACTTGGTACCAGTCCTCAGCAGGAAAAGCATCAGAGCTGAACTGATTCAGGAACAAGCAGCAAACTCAGAGATACCCCCAGATACAGCTAGTTCATTAGGCTGAAGTAGAACCACCACTGCCATGTCCAAGAAAAACATTTACTACCACTGTTATACCATCCCTGGCAGGCTCAGCATCTGAAGCAACAGACTTTCTCCATCCTTTTCCACAGAGATGAACACAACCTTCCACTGCCTGATGTCACTGTTGGTGGTGTTCTTCTAAATGAAAGGTCGACGTGTGAACTTACAGTGATACACAGTGCATATTTGAAATAAAACCGTCACCCCTTACCAGCACTTTGCTGTCCAATCTGCACAGCACATGCAGGACAGGTGACTGGGGCAAACCTCAACATATCTGTACTCACATATGCACAAGGAACCACTCAGAGATCAGCTCTGCCCACAGACAGACAGGGAAGTAGAAGTGGCAAACCTCCAGAGGAGCAGTCCTCAGTTGGAAAGACTCCCTGGAAAGACAGGGTTTGATGCACTTCCTAGACTCCAGACTGCTCTGAGGAGCTGGGTCAGCCCCAGTGTGCTGATTGGTTTGGTTTTCTTCAGAGTGGCTGGTATGGGGCTGTGTTTTGGGTTTGTGCTGAACACAGGATTGATAATGTAGAGATGATTGTGTTATTGCTGAGCAGGGCTTACACAGAGCCAAGGCCTTTCCTGCTTTTGGACTGCCACACTGGCAAGGGGACTGGGGTTGCATGGTAGATTGAAAGAAGACACAGCTGACCAAAGGGATATTCCAGACTGCATGGCTTCATGCTCAGCATATAAAGTGAGGGGAAGGAGGAGAAACAGGACATTTGGAGTGATGGTGTTTGTCTCCCCAAGTAAATATTACACGTGATGGGGTCCTGTTCTCCTGGAGATGGCTGAACACCTGCCTGCCCATGGGAAGCAGTGAATTAATTCCTTGTTGCGCTTTGCATGTGTGCGTGGCTTTTGATTTTCCCACCAAAGAGTCTTTATCTCAGCTCCTGGATTCCCCAGCTTTTACCCTTCTGAACCGCTCCCTGACCCTGCTGCGAGGGGGAAGTGAGCGAGCAGCCACGTGGGGCTCGGAGGCTGGCTGGGGTTAAAGCACAGCACCCAGACACAAGCTGCAGCAGTTGCTGGAGATGCACTCATCCTGTTGATGGATACAGTCTGGTCAAGGCCACCAAGACTGCCCATGAGCTTGGGGTCATGCAGTGCTGAAGTTCTGCAGCCTCTCCCCATCTCATGCCTGCAGCAAGGCAGTGGGAAGATATTTTCTTAAATCAAGGATTTTCCCAGAAGCTTTGTACAGTGAAGTGCCCAAAAAACAAACGCCAGAACAAATGTCTGTAGTGAAAATCTACAAAGAAGATAAGTTTAAAAGAACACCCAAAGGTGACTTTTGCACTTTCTATCCAACACCATGTTTCACCTCCACATAGCCCTGTTTCTTTCAAGACCAAAAGCAGAAACTTCACAGTGCCATCCACCCACTGCATTTGCATTTACAGCACCTTTTTATTTCAACATCCTCCACTGTTTCACTTTCTCTGAAAATCCATACTGCCTGAAGAGTGTTATATCTGAGCTCAGTTGTAAAAGTATTTGGAATTTGAAAATAAACCCCCTATCAGCAAGGATACAAAATTACACAGCCACCTGCACTTTTTTAATGAATGTAACTGAGAAGTATATAACATATCTGGATGTTGAAAAGAAAAAAAATATGTTCTTTTGTTGTACTTGTGGGGTTAACAAATAAAGAATTTTTAGTTAAAATTAGGTCTGTTTTGACTCCCTACTCCACAAATGCAGAGTTGATTTTAGCAGTTCTCAATTCATTCTAGCAAACATCAATGCAATAAAAAATCTTCTGTTAAGACCAAAAGCAGAAATGTAAGCACTTTACAGGGGCTGTTTGCAGGAAAGCATATTTAAGTGGTAAATTCTAGATTTTTGCATTGTTAAGAATCTGGAAATGTTATCTGCACACGTTATCGCACTACTGAGCCTTTTACAGGAACCGGAAGACATAGCTCAGGTTAAAACCACAGTCAAGATTAAGGTCTACAACAGTACTACAGTTAGTAAATGACCTGCCCCAGGCTGACAATCCTTTATAAACTCCCTGACCTCTTTGGAGGTTTTAGATGGGAGCAACAGGGCCCTAATCAGTCACCTGGTATTAACATAAAAAGTTTAAAGGGAATAAAAAAACCAACCTAAATTATCATCCTTTTTATATGAAAACTATGGTAAATTGGGATATAGCAGAATCATCCTGGTCTGAATTATTTTTCTTTTCTGCTCAGTACAGTATGTTCCATCTTCCACTTTTTTTAAGAAGGCACATAGAAACTTCAGAAAAACAGCACATGCTCACAGAGAAAAATATCTTGAAGGACTGGCAGATACTTGTGATTTCTGAGCATCAGCAGGGTTTTCTAACTACAAATTGTTCAGATGTTGTGGGCTTGACAGAATCTATTCCAAGCTTGTTGTTTCCCTGCTCTTTTTCACAGATTTAGAGTCTCTGATGAATGCTATGTGTACCAGCCCAGATGCTCTGTTCTAGCTATGAAACAGTTTTAGTCAGCTAACTGGATAAGAGAGCTTAAAATAGTGCAGCTCTTTACTCTTTATCAGCTTAACATTTTCCACTACACAACACTAGATTCTGAGAAGTACAAACCAGCCTGGTTACAATTGACATTCTGGGGCATTGTTTGATGTTGTCTTAAAATTGGATTGAAATAAACTAGGATTTAACACCTTGCATTGTCATTCTAAATAGTGCCCAAATATCACAGCTAACTGAGCACTTAACTATTACAGCAATTACTTGCAAATTAACAGACTGTTTGTAAGGATTTGGCCCTTCTTTCAGTTTTAGAAAAGACCCTGTTAGGGGATTTGTGCCTTGTGTCCTAAATTCAAATTCTATTTTCTAGACTCTCTCTAGACACTGGAAAGAGCTTTACTGTTTGGCCTTTGCCCGTTTTTAGATGAAAAGACTGACACAGTGTTACTCTGCCATTACCAAGACCATTTATCCAAACCTCTAAGATCAGGAGCAGAGATCTAAACCTTCTCCAGTTCTAATAATTGCAGAATCAAGTATCAAATAGCACTTATTTTAAGACCAAAATCATTTTGACACGTTGAATCTCTCAAATCCCTAGTGGCACCGTGCCTTTTGGCAAAGCTTGCGACACTAGTCACGCCAACAAAACAGTTTGAATTGAGCTGCCTTTTTGCCAGTAAATCCCAGTAAAACCATAGTAATTGGTTCAGATGCAGAGGCTCAGCTGTCTCAATGAGGGCTAAAGCTACCAGCCAATCTTGACAGTGGCTTTTTTTTCAAGCCTGGCAAATTTAAATATAATGCAAATGTTCCTATTTTTGGCACTGGCCCAGAAGGTGTATGTCTTTCCAAGCTGATTTTTCATGCGTGTTCGCATTCCAGGACACGTTGATCAGTTTCAACCAAATGTACCAGAAGGTGAAAAGTTCCACATAGAAAGGAAAGAGAAAGAAAAACCTTATTAAAATCCAGAAATACTTATAGGAGAAAGACAAACACCCCAAAACCAGAAAAAGCTTCCCTCAAACCACTTTAAACATCAGAAAATTCATCAAGAGATACAAACGTTAAGAAGCCACTATATAATAGCTAGTCCCTTTGTCTCAGGGAACTACTCGACTTAACAATAGTTGAGTGTTTTTTCCTCCTTGTAGAAAAGATTTTCCAGCTCTAGGAGGGACTGGATACTGGTGTGATGCTCGACTTCTTGTAAAGTAGAAACAGCATGCACGTTCACTTTAGGCATTCAGGAAACACTCCCTATCAGAAGTGTTATATCAGAACCTGCCATTTTGTGACTCACTCAACACATCTGTCTAGATATAGCTGTCATTTTTATCAAAACCAAATATTAACACAACAATAATTGCTCCCTACACCAGTTTCAAGTGTTGTGTAAAAGTGTGACACCTTCTTCAGGATTTTCAATATTCTGTATTATCACACCACCAGCCACATCAACACCAGGGACGTGAACCTGCAACATCAGGGACAAAACCTTGGTAGTCTTTTAATATTTAAACAGTGACAGAACTTTGGCTGCCATGTGTGATGCCTATGAGAGATGCAAGTGCAATTTATTTTCACCAGTCCTTCTCAGTAGCAGTTTGATATTTCAAAGAAATAATGAAATAAGTTTTATTCTACTTATATTTATTCTAGATATATTAAAGTGGATTATTTGATTCTAAGAAGAACAGCTAAGGAGAGAAGTAGGGAGAAATAACAAAGTGAGGGATTTTGTCCAGACAGTTCAGAATTGCTTTGTTATCAATCTTCTTTATAAAAAAGATTGGGGATGTCTCAAACTGTCAGTCCCTTCTGCCCACCCTCTCTTCCTCTAGTAGAACTACTCTAATCCACTTGGGAGCAGCAATCATGCAGAAAAGAGTCACACTGATAAAGGTTTTCTTCCCATCATTCTTTTTATTCTCTTGCTGACACAGCATCTCTCATATTCTCCAAGTTTTTGCCTGCAACGTAAATGAGCAATTAATTCAATCTAATATTTTATCATCCAGATGAAATCCCCTTTTCCCTTGTTGAATTCTCATCCCATGGGACTTATTCTCCAGTTCTGCGGTAATCCCTTTTAGGACAGATACTCTGCATTTAAAAGAGACATTAAAAAACATTAAACCACTTAAATTAATCCATTGGTTTATGTTACATACTAGAAAGAAACAAGAGAGCTGTGAATTCAGAAGAGGTATGAACAATTCTTTTCTTTTGTAGTCTGCTTTGACTCTGTTCTAAACACAGGGAAAGAGATTCTTCCACTTCCCCCTTATTTGGAGCTGCTCTGTAATTTATTTCTTACAGACACCTCTGCAGGGTTGCAGACACCAGGAATTCTGCAGGTGCATTGAATTGCAGTGCTGCACACTTCTAACCTTCAGAAGTACAGTCAGTTGTGCTATCCAAACCTTTTCTCCCTGTGTCCGCATCAATAAGATTCAACAGCATTTTAGTAACTGAAGAGTTTCTGATATAGCTCTGATCTCTTAAAAGTGTCAGACACACGGATTTCCCCTGGCAAAACTCCTAATGACGTGCGAGTCTTACCGTAACCAGATAGGAAGGCATTATAATTTCCCTTATGTTGACAGCAGCGCGCAGTGCATACCACAGCCCGGGTTCTGCTCTCGTCTACATCTCACCTATTCACTGTGGCAAGCCTGCTATATCTAGGATAATGCTTTTGTAAGAGCATGTCTGAAGGACCCTCAAACTACAGCAAAGTAAAATTCTGCGTCCAAAGAAAGGCTGATTCACTATCAAGAACTATAAATCTCTTTTTATATAAATATGGAAAGAGCAAGTTGTTGTGTTCTATTCACAAATACTTGTATTACAGTTGCATATTTTGTATTCCTGACAGTAGAAGCTGTCTTAAAGCTGGCTACTATCCAGGTCATAAAAAACAATCATAAACACTGCTGTCATGTTCCTGTAGCCTCTTGGTTTCTGCCATACATCCTAACTAGCTGAACTGAATGAAAATGGAAAACCAAACCAAAGAAAATACACAACCGCAAATCAAAATTTTCATTTCAGATTAACAACTTCGAAAAACTTGGTCTAGCCTCTCTCAAAGCCCTTAACAGAGGTTCCTGAGTTACAGCTAATGTAAAGAGCACTCTGTGCAAAGGGGGCCTGTACTATCAGGATTCAGTGAGGCTGTGATAGAGCAGCAACCTATCTGTGGCTTTAAGCATTTGTCCTCAGATTTGTCAACAACATGCAGTGCAGTTACACGTGGTTTCACACTTTTTCATTTTACAGAACCCTGTTGTTTTAGGCACCACTCCTCATGCTTAGAGAGCAGGGGGACACAGGAAGATAGAAAAGTCCTTTATTGAAAGGGCATTTCTTGTGAAGCGCTTACCCTGTAGCAAGTAGCTTAGAAGAACATATAATAGTCTGTAACAAAGAGGAGGAACCTGTTGAAAATCCTCATCTCAACACCTGTGGAATGGGCAGGTAAAAACCAAAACCTCTAGTAGTACTAGAGCATCCGAAAAAGCACCCAGAATCCAAATTTCTGCTTTCCATGTCAAAGCTGGCAGTGTTCTCTTCTGTTAAAAAGACATTTGGGAGTGGGGGAAGTTGGGGAAGAGAGAAGGAGAGAGAGGGGGAGGGAGAGGGGGAGGGAGAGAGGGAGGGAGAGAGGGAGGGAGAGAGTGTAGGAAGGCTATATCTACTCACTTGACAGCAACTGCAAAGGCCAAAGACGTATCTTTCTGTGAAGAACAAGCTTAGACTCATTGCAGCGTATTTTGGCCTTCTTCATAGCATCAATACAATATGCTTGGATGCCAAAGAACAAACCAATGTGAGATTTATTACAATTGGGGCATATACGGCATGGTAAATAGAATTACTGGTGAGCCTTGGCTGTTCTCCCTCATCTGATTAAGAAAAATAAGACCAAGGAGAAATAACAAGAGGACCAGTTCAGAATACAAAGATATACCTGAAGGCCAGGGTGCAATGAGACTTGGGAAGGTGGAAGAGACTTTTGCTTCTTCCTACAAGAGTTTAAATATCATCTGTTCTAAAAGCAGCTGGGACTTGCTAGCATCACACTTCCAGCTAGGTCAGTAGAGATGACCAGTACCTGATATGTGGTACAGAAGCAGCTGCAAAGTCTGTTTTCATGTGTTAGGAAATGGCTGAAAGTCAAATCTGCAAAGGAAACCTGAAGTAGTTTGAAAAATTATGTCATTGCTGGATATGCAGAGCACAGAGTAAGGCATAGGATATATTCTCATTCTCAGTGTGTTCTTCCTCCATTGCAACCTCATTCCCGTTTGTAACAGATGGCACATCAAGCATGTGCTGGATGATCTTTGCTAACATGTAACATTTTGGAAACTGACTTTCTTTAATCTGGCTGTTCAGGGAGGTACATGTGACAGGTGTAGTGAGTAAAAGCTGCAGGGCTGCATTTCTAGGCTGCTCCTCATTGAATCTTTCTCAGTGAGGAAGGATTAGGAGGGAATTGAGAATGAGGGAGCCAGGAGTGGAAGCTAATGCAAGTAGTTTTCCCAAAAGCTTTTGGGGGAGAAAACCCCAACAACCCCAGAGCCACGAATAAAAGCAGAATAATTCACTGGAAAACCTATATAAAGACAGAAGCCTATAGGAGCTTTTGTAGTGTGGCTAAAGCCTTTGGTTAGAACAAAGGGAGAGCTCTCACACTTCCACAGAATTATCTAATCATGGTTAAAAAAAATATAGAAAAACAGTATGGAAAGCAGTTTTTAATGGAAATAAGGTAGTATTTTCTTATGATAACTAGAGAACCTAGAGAGGTTCTTACAAAGCAGGTGTATGGGTATAAGTAAGAAAAGTATGAACAGATACTTACCTTTCCTTTGCATGCATTAGGAGATAGTGACCCTTCCTTAGCTGTGTACAGTCTTAGAGGAAAGCAGTAGAGGAGACCAGAGGGAGCTCAGTATTACATAAATTGAAACTAAGCATGAGCACCAGCTGAGATTAAGATAATATAAAGTTGGACTGGATTAGATCAGCTAAAATGAACTTGCCTCTTACAGCTCGCTAAAATAAGAGTGAAAACTTTTGATGCTGTGCATCAGAAACAATCTTCAATTACACAGATTCACTAACCAAACACCATTCTTTCAAATATTTTTATTTTAATTTTATGTATCTATTATTTAAATCCAAGATATAAAAGACAAAAAGTTTTGTATTAAATCACAGTTTATTCATTTCAATGGAGATATTGCATTATGTAAATTGTACCTTTTGACATTGGAATAGAAATTGCCACAAGGCCCTTCTGGGATCTGTTCTGATTTCCCAAGTATTTTTTCTATTTCTATAAATGACTGATGGAATTGCACTGAAATAAGAGTTTCTTTGTTGCTACCACTGCAAAAGGGAGAAAAATGGCAAGTAACAAACGAGCAATGCAACAAAAGCCGCTAAATTAAGCACTTGAAAGAATTCAGATGACAGACTTCAGCACTGCGAAGGTACACAGACCAACACAGTGACTCTATGAACTTATGCTAGGAATATATGTTTCCCCTCCAGTCAGTAAAAAGAAATGGATACCTCTGGAGAATAATTCTAAAGCATATAACAGAGACAGCTTTGGTTCCAAACACAGAGGAAATTCAACTCAGCCATTTAATAGGGAATCAACAGAGTAACCTATAATGTACACTGAGTAACCAAAACACAGGCATACATCAAAACCTGGTGCACAGGCATGGAGCACTACCTATATTCTTCAGTGGATATCCCAAAAACAAAGCATGCACACTTATGAAGAAAAGGTGCTACATCATTCCCTTGACCTGATGTCATCACCACAAGAAACAGCAGACACAGCTGGAGGCTGAGGACATTCCCACAGCCCTCAGCCTGGAAGACTACATAACCCAAGACCAGGCATGGCATCCCAGCCTCTCACAGATGCAATTTGAAGGAATGACCCCAAAACAGAGCCTGGAAATAAATTTGAGAGATTGAAGTCAGCACATCATACGTAAGCTGTGGGAGTGTTTTCCCAATAGCAATAACACAACCTACAAGAAGAGCACCCATCACTGAGAGTTTCTGTGCTCCCAGGAGCACTGGCTGGCTGAATAGCAGTGGCAGGTCTGCTGGGGCAGGTCTGCCGACCCTTGACACAGTTTAAAAAAACAGCTCAGTCTTGCAGCATCCACAGGACTGATCTGCTGTTACCAATTTTCCTGAGCCCTTCTGACCTTCCAATAAGAAAATGAGACAAAATTCCAGAAAACCCCCTTTGAACACTCTCAGGAGGCTGCTGTTTCGATTTGTACCAGTGCTCCAGCACAAGAGGCATGATGAGACCTTTGTCTTCAGAAGAAAATCAAGGAGGCTTTTATCCCACTCTTTCCTTTCCATCCTCTCAGGAACAAGAATGAGGCTGTCGTGGATGAGGAAACACAAGTGGCCCTGCCAGGGACAGAATAAGGGAGTGTGAAATCCTCATTCAAATACTGTTACTTTCAACTGATTACGTGACAAACACAAAAGCAAATCTCAGCACCACTCACAATGAACCCAAGAAACTTGGCAGGTTTCTCTGACACGTCTGGAAAGCAGCCTGCTGCCATAGTGATTCTGCTCCTCCCTCAAACTCACTCTGCTGGGAAGGAAGAAAGGTTTGGAAATATAAACAGAGATCAGGGACCATTTGCAAGGGGATTTAACAAAAATCTTCTCTTTAGGCAGAACAAACGTGATTGTTTTCAGTGGGAAAAAAAGAAAACAATAAAGAAAAGTATCAAAGTCCAGCAAAAACTTACTAGTTCTGTTTAAAACAGCATAGGAATAGTAAATGGTAAATGCAGAATTGCTCTCTATTTGCTTCTGAAGGTCTATTTATAAGGGTGGTTGGGGTGTGACCAGGGTTTTTTCTTCTCCTGAAATGAACCCAGCTGTTGCTGCCTCTGGAACAGCTCTGAGTGAAACAAGTGGGAGAATGTCAGGTGCCTGCTAGACTTTAATCCTAAACTTCATGTAAACATTTTTGGCTCATCTCCACAAAAGTGACAGTAAAGTACCTCAGAGTGGACTGTGCTAGCACTAGTGGAGATGCAACAGTGCTGACAGTGAAGAAAAAAGGATGTCTTGCAGCATGAAGGCCAGGCAACCAACCATCTTTTAGGTCCCCTTCTTAGTGCGAATCACAGGGTAATGGGTAAGACAGAAAAACCAGAAGAGGACTGAGAATAGTCAGATCCAGAACTGTGTTCATTTTTGCTTTCATTATACTCTTCTTTGATTAGTAATCTTTTAATTGAGTTAAGGTTATTCTTTGGATCAAGATACAAGTTTTGAAAAGCACTATTATGTTGTCATGAAGTATCACCACCAATAAGTACTTCTACAAATGTTATATTTCATTTCCATGTTAAAAAAAAAATCTTAACTGGTGGGAATAATTTCAACTTTTGATTTTCCATAGAGCCCCGTGATAATTATCCCAATGCCAACACTTTAAAGGGGAAGGTCAAAAGTCAGAAGCCAGTCACATATTATCAAGAATGTCCTCTAGAGACTTAGTCTACTAAGAGCCTTATCCTAATCCTTCCAAGGTATTCCTTAATGCTAACAAATCTGCAGTGAACCCTCTGCAGGAAACTCCCGTGCAGAATGTAATGCCTACTCAAGGAGCTATTTATTGCAGAAAAGGCAGAATTTTAAAAAAACTTGATTCCGTCACACACCAAGATTATAGCAATCTCTGTGAGTATCATTCAACTTCGGCTTTCAGATTTTTCTTTTAGTCAGCTTCCAAACTGAACTTTCCCAATACAGAACAAAATAATATTTAGCCTGTGACCTTCAGTCACAGAGACTCCTGGAACAGACAGCCTAATATCAGTGGTACACAGCAGGACAGAAGGACACAGGCTCTATCACATGTGCATCTCTTGGGAAAGCTTCCCCACACAGAACAAAGCAAGGAATGAATCCTTCTCTGTGCCCCCTTGCACCCCATTCCCCATTTTTTACTCTGGAACACCACATTTCAAATATATCTTTTGGAGGGGGGACTAATGTTCAAATTAATGTTCAGATTAATGGACAGAAAAGTAAACATAGACTCTTTTCCTCCTGCTCTTACTGCACTGCTGAAATATCACAGCAAGCCCCAAATACTGAAAAGTTTAACAGTTCTTTCCTCTGTGCCTGCTTTTTTATATACATTTTTAATTAGGTAGAGGGCTAATGCAAATCAAATTAAATTATGACTATTAAAGTGTGTCTCTTGGGGAAGATTTTCAGCAGGGTTAGCATGGAATTAGACAAACTTCTCCTTTTGCATTAATGAGAGTTTTGCTCCCAGTTCCTCTCCACTACAGTTCTGACAGCCTCTGCTCCAGACAAGCCCTTCAACTTGGTGTACGTTCCTGTGCATTGCTCATTTTTAGCTGCAGACTTAGGTAGAGGCCCAGGGAGGTTCCAGAAAGCTGCAAGTTTATTGTTCAAACAAGCAAACAAGTGTACAAGAACTGTTGTTGAAGACAACTGTGTAAAGCACAGGTATACAAGTTGCATGACTCCTCTATCCAAGAAGCTCCGGAATGCATCCTGCCTCTCCCTGGCAGCCCAGACACCCCCATGCTGCTACTCGGGATACTTCCCTCGCTCCACAGCTTCTCCAGTCTACAGGAGGGAAGAGCAGGAAATGACCCCCCAGCAATCTTGCTGGTGGTACTGACCAGCCCAGGGACACTAAAGACCCCGGACAGCGGCAAGGCCCGGCATGTCTGCATCATACCCGTGAAACATGGAAGGACATTGTTTAACTACAGTGTCAGTATCTCTCGTTGTGAAAGTTTTCGCCTGTAGGAAGACCAGGAAAAGGTCATTGAGCCGTTTTGTTTGTTTGTTTTGGGGTTTGTTTGTTTGTGTTTGTAGTACACACAATTCATTATAGAAGAAAAGCCACTGCCAGAACAGCATTTTTGTTTATCCTGGCTCCATAAATGACAACATTGTCAGTGACCAGTTTTGCTGGATGTTAGTTTTGCCCTTTAGACTCACTTTCCCTTTGATTTTGAAAAAACTAGAAAATAAGGAAATGAGCTGGCACTTGTTCCGATTTCCTTTTTGAGCTCAGAAAAGACTTTAAAAGGCCCCCAACTTTTTAGATATCATGATCAAGCAAAAACATTTATGAAAACACACACGGTTTTCAAACACTACACAGAATTTATTTGCATTTCTGACAACTTTTTTTACTACATGCTATCTAAAGTTAGTTTAACTTTCAGTATTAATAAGAGAAACAACAGAAGTATTTCAGAAAAAAAGGGGTTTTTTCAAATTAATTGAAAATTACTCATAGAAAGAACATTTTCTGCTGTTATAGAATTTCCTAGTCAGATGACATTTTCTTCTTTTGCATCTCTCAAAAAAGGTATTAAAATTAATCTTTTTTCACATCTATAACATTTATCTAAGAAAATAGGCCTTTCTCTTTTTAAATTTTATTTAAGCTTGTGTACTGCAAAAATAAATAACATTTCAGAAACACATCCCTACAAGCAATTAAAAACTGAAGCCATAGCTTGGCTTAACTTAACTTCACACACACTGCAGAAATAATTGAATCTCAGAATGAATTTTTAAAAAAAGTTGTTAAATTTGGAACCTGAACACACAACCTGAGGCATTCAACTGCCTGCTTTGCTGGAAACTAGGAGTAAACAAATGAACCTAACACATAGCCGGTTTTACTGCTACCTTTTCATAAAGAATACATTCCTTCCAAAACCAGCAAGAAACAGAAACGAGCTGGCAAAAAGATGAAATCCCTTTACACACAGTGTTTACGCTGAAAACGCAGGCAATAAAGAGCGTGTCAACTGCAGCAGCTTCAACCTTGTTTGTCACTAGATTAACTGGAGAGCCAGCAAGGACAATGACTCAACCATTCATGCCCATTAGGCTCGCTGTGAAAGGCTCCATTCATTCACCAGCTGGCATGGTGGAAAGCTATCTAAAGATGTGAACAAGAGCAAGGGGCAGGGGCAGCCTGGCCCTGCTGCAATCCAAAACCAAAGCTGCAATTAATTATATATGGAATGCGGCCAGGCTCTCCTAGCATTGTAATCAAATGGGACCACACAGGGAAAAGAAAATCCTTTATCACATCACATGCACTGCAGACAGACAGACTTCTTGCAATAGAAGAGATTTGGGGTTTTTTTAAATTCCTCATGGCACTATTCCTATTGACAGGCTATAATGAGTTCATATCTTAAAACTACAAGTTTGCTACTTTCGTTTTATTTCCAACAAAAGGCTTATGTACCTCTTTGTTTATTCTTTCACCACCCAAATCAGCCACTTAACAGAATGGTTTTTTGTTTCATATATGCTTTTTGCCCTCATGCTCACAGCGATAACTTAATACTATCCCATTGCTTGTACCCTAGAGATATTTAAATCTGCAGGATCATCACTCAAAGTGCTTGCAAATTGCAAGTCTAACCTGGAAAAATTCTGATAGCCTCAACCACACATTGGCACAGCCTGCAGAATTCATGGTCCTGTTGGCATATTTCAGATGAGACCAACTTCAGCTAATTTCCCCTTGGTGTAATTCTCCAGGGCTGCACAACCATTTTTCCTCTGGAAGAAACTGCATGCGAAAGGCATGCCTCAAAACAAAATGAGAACAAAAGTAACTATGGATAGCCAGAATTATGGAATGCTATCAACATCACCCATATCACAAAGGCAGAAGCATTCCCAAAATTTATCTGATATGTGTAGTGCTAAACTTTCTTCTTCTCATCATGATCATCATTAAACACTATTACAGTACTATTTTGAGTCTGTAACCAAATTAGGACCCCAGGATGTACTACCTGGCATGCATATCAACAGTAAAATACTCTAGCTGAAGAACTTTGCAATCAGATAAATCAGATAAAAACCCAACCAATCAAAAAGAAAAAAAAATAAAGGGAGAAAAAAGAAAGAAACCACAAAAACACTCCTTTATCCATTTCTTTTGCTTAAAAGGTAGACATACAGGTAATTAATGGCAGAAACAGGAAGCAAAAAAAGCTCATCTTAGGCAGGGATTTAACCCTATACTCATCCTTCTCTATCTTCATACCTCTTTGCTCATTACTTCTGTCATTTGCTTATTTTCTTGATTAATATAATTGCAATGTACTTATTTAACCATGTAATTGCTATCCAGAGTGCAGCACTAAAATCAACAGGAAACATCACTTAGATAGAAATAAAATGAACTCCAGTCTTTATAGAATGGCATACAAGTTACCTGAGGATGACATATTACCTAAAGCTTATTTTTTATGGTGCCAGTGTCTTGGATTTCAGGGTACAAGAATATTGAACAACGACTAAACTGTTTTTATGATGGATAAAAAATCATGAAGGCAAAATGAGGTGTGATAACAGCACAGGTAGTAAAGGTATGCATCTGCTTTTTTACTAATTACACAGAACCAACCTTAAAAACCTGTGAAAAATGTAACACTGCAACTGCCATTACTTATTATAAAGATATGTTACACAGTCACTGTGCAAAAAAACCCATGCCATACTGCAAAGCACCAAACGGCTGAGCCAGGCCCAGCTCAGTGCCTGCACTGTAGCTCTGGTTTCACTGCCTGGTGTACTTCTTGTTGGCAGATGTTATTTTCACAAACTGTCACCACGTATTTTGACACAGAGGAGAAAGGGGCTGATTCAATGTGCATTCATGGATACAGACACTGCTAAAATATTCAGAGATCTAAATCCCCACGTAATACAGCACATAATAGAGTACCAGTTAGCATCTCTCAGAACACCGGGCTTTTTAGGAAGAAAACACATTTTCTCTAAGGGTGTTTGTTGGGGGGGATGGAGTGTTTTTTCTATTTATTTACTATTTTTGCTTTATTTATCACTGGTCATTCAGGGTATTCGTAAGGCCACAACTTGTCAAAAATTCAACTTGAAAAGGAGAAAAGGAAGTTTCAATGACTGGTCTATCCACACCAGCACCTACCCAAATGGAAGCAGAGCCTGGCAGAAGACCCTGATGATGAGGCACTGCAAATAAGTGTGCTCAAGTTCCTCTCTCCTGTCAATGGCCTCTGTGCAGGTATGTGGAAATATTACAAGTAGCAATGAGTGCAGAGAGGGGCAGAAGCAAAGACCCTTTTGGTGCCCCAAATCACAGCCTGAGAACAACGGACTCAGTACTCAGAAAAATACCTACATGAAAAGGGGAAAGGAGACATGCTAAAGGAGCCTTCTGGCAGCAGTCTGAAGTTACATCATCTTTCGTGCACTGTAAGAGTCAGAAAAATATAAACACCTCCACAGCATGACTGTGCAGCCAATGCAGGTGCCTCTCATCGTGTGGGGAAAGAGACTCAACCCCCAGCCACAGCTGAGTGCACTAAAAGAAGCCCCAGTAAATTGATGTTTTGTTTGGCTGGTTTTTAACCTCATGCTGTGTATTACTGGGGCAGACCAGGTTCCCCTAACTGTGCAAAATTCCTTCGTTAAAGAAAGTGTCATCATCCTTCATAGATGTAAAATGGCCAAGGGCTATATTTTCAACATGATTTCAAAAGAGTAAATAAGCACCAAGTGGGATTTTCAAATGCCTGTAGGTGCTTCAGACTACTGATGATTATGCAGAAAGGAGAGAAAATAATACTAGAAATCCTGGGTAACTAATAATTTGAATCTGTTATGGTGGGTTTGAAGCATATGGAAGAACGGGATCTATCAGCTGACCTACAATCCTCTCCTCAGGGAAGCATAAGCAACATTTTGACCATGTAAATATCTATCTATACATAGGAACAGACACACACATACCCACCCCACATCTTTCAGTCCTATTAAACAGGATGACCTACAATATAACACAAAAAACACTTTGAGAACGGTTGTCCTGTGATTTGGGGGGTAGAGGGGGGACAATAGACCCAAACAAAAAAAAGCTCCTCCCCCCCGCCCCCAATTAACTTTTCATCTGTAAGGATTGAAAAACTGCCACATTCAGCTAGACTGACCATTTGAGTTAGGAAGCAAAAACTCCCATGTTCTGCTTCAGATTTAAACTTTCAGCAAAGTCAAACATCAGATATGGATATCACGGGCAAGCACAGCCCAATCTAACCTCTTGTCTTAATTGAATAAGGTAGGAAACCTGCAAGCATCTCCACACAATGTCAGTGTGGGACTTGTCTGCTTTGTACCTACTGAATTTATATCAAGGACCAAACTGTAAAGGAAGTGTGTAAGGCAAATCAGATAGAGATGGGGGTCAAGGGGAAGAAGGGAGACAAGATGCTGGAACCAAACATCAAATCTCAGACATCTTTCAGGCATTTGAAGACATCATAGTTTCACTGAAATAGTTCTATCTCTACTGGACTCCAGTACCTAGAATGTAAAACTAACCATTGTGCCAAACAGTCCTGTTTGTCTCTCTGGATGTGAGGCTGAAAATAAAGCACTGCAGCCCAGGGCCATTTATACTGCTGGAACACAGCAGAAGGCTCTCCAGGCAATTCTTCAACATTTAAAATTGCTTTTAACTCTCAGTTATTTAATAGTTTCCATTATTCTAAGAAAAAGAACATGCAAAAATCTGTGAAGATTGAAGGAAAAAAAAAAGTAGGCTGTTCTACTTTGATAATGCACTTTAAAGTATTCTGCCAGCTCTACTGTTGATAGTAATCCTTCCCCTAGTTTTCCTTAAAATTGTGCTTTTTTTGTAATCAGAGCGAGAAAAGTCTGTCAGTCCTTCACAGCAATCCTGTTTACATAGGATTTGCTTTTCTTGTGCTCCACAGAAGTTACTCTGGGAGCACAGGGTTGTGAATACCTTGGGATGCAAAGTGCCCAGCTCCAGTGGAGGGGGACTGTCCTCCCACCCGGCAGCAGCTTCCCATCTGCACGCTGCTTCAGCGTGACTTATTGGCATTTAAGAGGCCAGTACAACCAACCCTGAATAATGTGTTTATAATATCTAAAGGAGAAGAAAAGATGTGTTAATGAGAAATCAGCTCATTGTCTTCTCATTTTTTCCACATATTCAGTTATTTGTCATCTGCTTGTGTCTTCTGACTGACAACATTTGTGCCAGCTGCTGGCTGAATGGGAGCTTTCCAGCACGCCTACATAGACTGCTTGTCTTCATTAGTGCTTTGTACAAATTCATTAAGCAAGGACTTGCAGACTGACATTAGGCAGGTCCAGTCTTTCAAGTTCTGTTGCCACAATCCAAGATATTTGCTTTAGCAGATTTTCTTCTTCTTTTGTTCCTTTAACAGAAGAGGACCAGTTTCTATTACCCCAAGTTGTCTGGGGTTTTTTGTTGTGTCCCATCACTGTGGTTTCCAAGCATACTTCCACATTGCACTACAAGGGGAGGGGGGAAATGCACACACACTACATCTCTAGGATAATACGTTTCATTGTGTTGTATTTATTTTTTCTTTCATAAAACAATTTAATGATGAGTCCATATCAACTAGATGATTGAACATCAAGGAAGAGACAGACCTAGCCTGACCTTTGATTTTTCGGCGTCAAGAGACTGGTGAGATGACATTATAGAAAGTGAATAAAAATGGCACATAACCTCAGTAGCTGAAGTTCAATTAAAATGATTTTTAGAGTCAGAGCAAGATTACTGTTGTATTTCAAAACAAACATTCTTGTCCTTCAGCCTGCTTGGGGAAGGACATGCAAAACGGAAATCAGGCTTCAGATGCCAGAGGATATTCAAGAAAAGCAGCAGCTGTTTTTTTGTTGAATTATTAGATCTATAGCCTTAAAAAAAAAAATTATAGACAGCAGTAACAGATCCTTCTTTTACTTATTTTTCTTCTAAGGACTAGATCACTTACTCCTACATATAAACATGTCATGGTTTAACCCCAGCCAGCCACCAAGCCCCACACAGCCACTCACTCACTCCCCCACCACAGTATCAGAAAGGTGAAAGCTAGAGAGCTCGTAGGTTGAGATAAACATACTTTGGTAGGAAAATCAAAAGCCACACACACAAGCAAACCACAACAAGGAATTAATTCACTGCTTCCTGTGGGCAGGCAGGTGTTCAGCCATCCCCAGGAGAGCAGGGCCCCATCACACGTCGTGGTGACGTGGGAAGACAAACACCTTCACTCCAAACATCTCCCACTTCCTCCTTCTTCCCCTCACTTTATATACTGAACATGCTGCCATATGGTCTGGAATATCCCTTTGGTAAGTTTGGGTCACCTGTGCTGATTGTGTTCCCTCCCAACCTCCCAAGCACTCCCAGTCCTCTCTCAAGCGTGGCAGTACAAAAAGCAGAAAAGGCCTTGGCTCTGTGTAAGCCTGCTCAACAATAACTAAAATATCTATGTGTTATCAACCCTCTGTTCAGCACAAATCCAAAACACAGCCCATATGAGGCACTGCAAAGAAAACTGCCCCAGTCCAAACCAGCACAGCATGGTCCTGGGGCATCTGGCTTTTGACTACAATTTACCACCTTCTCAGGCAATTCATCACAGAAAATATATGCTAACCATAGGATATACGTTACGCATTTCCCTTTCAGGTGTTGCTCTTCAAAAACATCTGACTTCATCACAGTTTCAAAGCACTACCAAGAGACAGCAGACCTTCAGGACATGGCCTGTTGTTCTGTTGTACACACAAAGCACAAGAAATTTGCAAGGGAACCATACAAGAGGTGCCGAAAGACTACTGCCAGCAACATTTAGAGAAAAAGAAAAAATAATAAACCATGCTACCCCTAATTGCAAAATGTAGGACTAGGCCATCAAGTCCTGTGTGTCCATATGGATAGAACAACCATTATCTTAAAATAAGTTAGGTTTTTCTACTGTATTGCAATGTATTTATTACAGAAATATATTGGAGGAATTCTTTAGGGTAACTTGTGGCTTGGATGTCAACTCATGATAAGTCCTTGAAATCATCCTTAAATGTCTTCTTTTTAACATTTTATTGCAAATCCTATAACCAGAGTTTGTTAGGGAATAAAAATTTATTTTCAGAATATCTACAAGAACACTTCAGCCTTCATTTAGTTTTGATTTTAAAATAATTAGGTTTAGCTTTATGACTTTATGGTTGTGAAGAAAAGTTTGAAAATATCAAAGAGTGCTCAAAGTCATAGGTAATGAGAAAAAATACATATTTTGTGGCACATTTTCAAGAAGGGTCTGCATAAATGACATTTAATTGAGAAAGAGAGTAATGGTTTAAATATTTCTGTAATTCACTGTCACTTTAAAGGACAGAATATTCAGTAAAAATAGAAGAGAACTTAAGAGACCCTTCTAGGAGATAAAAAGTACCAGCTAGTTCTCAGTGTAAAAGGGAAATAGTCAGATCATTCTTAATAAATTAAAACATTTACTGGCAAAGGTAGATTTTCCAGGAGAACGAAAGCATTCCAAGGGTTCTCACACATAGCCTTTAATTTTTTTGTTTGTTTGTTTTAAAGGCTTAGAAGTTTCTTTTATTGGGCTTTCAGAAAGCACAGCCTGGTTGCTAACAGTATTCTCTTTAGTCTAAAGTATACAAATTAATGCATTTATCAATCATCACAGCATGTAAAATAGCATGGAAACAGGAATCGCTTTCTCCAATCACAAAGGAAGGCTGTGCTTTCTGCAAGAAGAAATCCTGTCTCTTGAGTCTCTCTCAACAGTCAGACCCATCTCTTCTGGGAGAAAGCACAGAGTCCTAGGAGGATCCTTGCATAAGGTTTTTCCAGTGAAAGAAAACTGGCTATTTGCCAGAAAAATGCAAAACCTGAAAAGTTCTGACCAGAATTAATTTATTCAGCAGTGTAGGTAGGTTTTGATAACTTAGGTAATGAAAGGTACCTGCATATTTATACCATATTTGCAAAAAGATGCATTTGACCTTGGACTGTAAAATGGATCCACGACTTCTACCATACAACCTGAGGAATGAAAATCCTCTGTAGAAAAGATTTCAGGTACTACCTACAGAGAAATATCACATCCCACAAAATACTCAGCACTCAATTTAGTTACTTTGGGCTGTATGACTGAACCAGCAGACTGGATTGGGTTGGNTGTGGATGGGTTTGTTTGGGGTTTTTTTTACTATTGTTGTTTGGTTGGTTGTTTTTTTTGGGGGTTTTTTGGTTTGGTTTTTTTTTTGGGGGGGGGTGGTTTGGTTTTTTGGGTTTTTTTTTTTGTAGTTTTTGACATTATAAATACCTTTTTTCTCACCAGGAAGTAAAAAAATATCCATTAGTTTTTACCTTATTTTGTTAAAGTTCTGAAAAGAACATTCTCAAAGCAGAAAGCATAAAGGTCCTTCATGTTTTCCAATTGTTTTTTATACCATCTAGGCATTGTCTTCTAGATTGACACTATATGGTAAGTAGTAGAATACCCGCAAAACAGAAAAAAAAAATCTTATTTTACATGTTCTTTTTCAATATCCTCATTTATCAAGACAAACAATAGTACGGTACATTTCCAGTATTTTTAGAACAATATTGTCTTCTTTAAAGGTGACCAGAAGGAAGATGATTTGCTGGCTGTTAAAGAACATCAGGTTTTACCATTCATTGCTTATTCTTTCTCTCTTGAACTGTATTATTGTTTGGAGGGGTTTTTCCTTTCTTACCACAAAATTAACAATATAAGAACTGTTTTCTTGTCTACATAATTATAAAGAATACATCCACTCTCCCATTATTTTTCCCCATAGATACAAGTTCTGAAAAGAATTTCAATAAGATATTTCAAGGATTTATGTGTTAGAATGCACTGTAAATTCACTCTAATTTTTATCAGCTACTTCTAGAATTAACAATTATATACTTTGCTGTTCCCTGTTGGCTAAAAAAATACCTTCTAAACATACAAATAAAATGCACACCTGAATTTGAGACATGAAGTTTACTGCTCTGACCATAGGGAAAGGGATGCTAATTGACAGAAGCTAACACCCAGAATGTCTTCCCGTCCCAAGTAGGGTAGAGCACATGTAGCCTGACACTCAATTCCAACATTTTGAAAAAGACTGAGCAGCAGAAAACATGGAAGAGAACCGTGAACTTGAAAAATTGTAACGTTCTTGAAATACACTGGTTATTGCAATCTGTTATTTCTGATGTGAATAGCAAGAGGAACTGGCATCACTGCAAACAACACAAACTTTGACACCCAGCTGCAGGTACAGAGCAGTTTTAGAACAGTTTGTTCAAGAAGGATGTTGAACTTGTATTCTCCAAGGATTCAAAGAACAGAAACAATAAGCACGCTTCTGCAAAGACTGAAACAGAACCATAACTTTCACAGGCTGTTACTATCTTTGAAGGAAATGAAAATATTTGCACGTGAAAGTTGAAGCATCCTTAAGTCAATAGTCTCTATTCTCTCAATCCATGCCCAGAGTAAGAAAAAAAAAAAAATCAACAGTACAAATTTTTTATTTAAACCATGGAAAAAAACCCTAAACTATTACCATTTACTTACATGTGTGTGTTGTAATTTATTTTAGAAAAAAAAAAAGGAGAGTTTTAAAAATCAGCTATTTTATTACTAATGCAGTATCTTCCAAATATTTTATTTTGTTTTTGAGAAGTCCTACTTTTAGAAGAGCAGAACAGCTAGCCTCACAGTCCAGGAATGATAGGGGGAAAAAAAAAAAATCACAGAAAAACCACTCAAAAATACTGAGGAAGCTTTTTCAGGAAAAGAATATTCTTGTACAAGACAATTACAAGCTGAAACCAAAGACATCAGTTAAACTCTTACTTTCAGAGCCTAAGCTGTCATGAATAAGCAATTTATCAAATATCTCCCAAGTCGGAGAAGCAAAATATATTCTCTACAACCAGCACAAAACTCTTTAGAAAAATCAATTTGGTTCCTAATGGGGTTAAAATTCTTTTTTTTTTAATAGGTAGGTGATCTAAATTTTTTTTTTAAATAGGTAATCTAGGAGAAGAGGAGGGAAAAAAAAATTCCCAATTATAACATTGGACAGATCTGACCAAAATTGTGTCATGAAAAAAAAATTTTCTAGAAATCCCATTAGAAAAGAGAGGGTCAGAAGAAAGGGGTCATCATCCAGAACCTGGAAAAACTTAGTATCAGGAGGTGTAGTGATAGCAGGCTTCATAACCCCAAAGTTTATATGTTTGCCTTTTTTCCCCCCACACCGCCCTATAATTGTAAAGATTCCTCCATGAGGAGACCAAGAACAAACATTTCTATAAAAATTGATCATTTTACCCCATCTCTGCATCATTCATCATATTATCATTTCCACTCAGACAACAATGTTCTAGAACATCCTCTCACAATATTTCAAACAACACCAAGTGAACCCTTTGAAAAATAACCTTTGCTGGTTTTCACTTCTCAACTGGAAAATGACCAGGAGCACATTGCACTCACCAAAACTTCCAAGAACTCATTAACCCTATAATTAAAAGTGTAAAAAATACAAGTGTTACTGCTCCTGACTTCTTATGCTATGTACTGGGTTGCACTGTGCAATGCCTAGAAAGCTTGATAAGGACAGTATATAAAACTATCAGCTCATACTTAGCTTCTTTGCTCCATGGTATGGAGTTATCCTGCTGAAATAGCTCTACATATTGTCCCATTAAGCCTATATTTATTATATAACCACAAGTGCTTCAGTCCAAGGAGAGTATTAATTATGTTGCATGTTAATGAGTCTGGAGACACTTTTCCAGACAGTATTTCCTACAATTGCTTTTCATAGGTCTTTCCCCCCACACATTCCTTATGTGAATGCCACTTAGCCTAACCTAATTCCAAGCCATTCTAGTTGCCAGCAACAGCTGCACTCACAGCACCATCCTCTAAGTGAAAACAGTTTTGCAAATGCCACAATTCTGCTTTCTCGCTGTTATCTGCGGTGAAATAGTTACAACAGACTGTAGGTGAAATTCTACTGCTGCAGAAATAGGAGCTCCAAATCCTTGACAGCGTTTAGTGTGACACTCTCTGATGTCACCCTTCTGAAACCTGCAACTTCCACACTACAATATGCTGTGCTACCAACCCACCCTCAGACAGGGTTTCTGCGGCCTAACTTCAGCTTAGCTGTCCGGTGACGTTATCTAATGTCCAAGACCTAATAATACATCTAACTTAATGGGAAGAGCAACTCCATTAACCAGTTGCAAACGCCAGCAGAGATACATGTTTGAAAGCAGGGTAATGCAGGGGAGTCCCCACGGGAATAGACACCATGGACCCTTTCCTAACTTAATGAGTGCAGTCAATACCTTGAGCACTTTAGGGGGTGGTATCTGCACGTCAGGAAGGTGGGAGCAGTTTCATAGCGTGTGTGATCTGTTTTTCATCACCAGCATGATTATCCAAGAAGTTACTTGAAGTAAGAACCTTCATCTGCCCTTTCCTTCAGTGTACAGATCGTTTTCTTGCAGGCAGGCAGGATTATGTAGCTATTATGTGTGGCAAGATGATTGAAAGCCTAGGAGATATACTTTTAACAGGTCAGCCCCAACGTTGCCAGAGGTGCCCATAGGGATTCACATGCAAATAGCCTTAGAAATGACTGATGGGGATAAAGCAAGGAAGAAAGGAATTGCTGTTGACATGGCAAGGTCCCACATATCCATGAGAATAGACAGCATGAGAATTATACACATTTAGACCTCAGCATTATTCATACCCATCACCTCTCACTATTGTAGGAAAGCAAACCACAATCAGTGATTCAGCAACACAGGCCTTGCATGCACAGCGCTCCTGCTGAATGCAAATGCAACAAACAATGAGTAATTTCAGTTCAGCTTTGTACTTATTCTCCTTGGGAGAGAAACTGGCTGTTCCTCTCACACAACATAAGTGAAATATTTTCTTCTGTTCAACGCTTAGGAATGCAACCAAAATTTTTAAATTATTCTGCTCTTGGTACAGCCACTGTTCACAGATACAGGAGTACAGGAATGAACAAACAAGGGATGCTGTTTTGAAGAGACAGGCACCTAAAGAGTATCATTTCAGTCAATTTTTTTCCTTGGAACAGACATCCCTTGGAATGTCTTGAGCTGTATTGTTAACAAAGGTTAAGTCTTTATTAGAAATCTTGACCAGAGATATTGTGGGGCATTTCCTGGCCTTTTGTCTGATTTAATAAATACCTGTAGTGTGGAAAAAGCAACTGTTTGCTGCCAAAAGCTCATAAGCAGCACAGGACACTGGATTGAAAAGGGGTGCAAAGTAGCTGAACAAAAGGCAAAGACTCATAGGGAATCCCAAACTGAGATAACATTTACATTTTTTCCACAGTCATATTTGATCAAGAAATACACACAGGTAACGATATTATCAGTCATTTGAGGCCTTTAGAAACAGACATCTGGCACTAAGTAAAATGTACTGGCCCTATCTCAGGCATGAAACCCAAGATGTCTGTAGGAGATGCAGGATTACATTTTAAAGATTATTATAATGGTCTGACTGGTGCTCACACCTCTGAGCCCCTCCTGCATCCCACAGGAAAGTCTAGTGTACTTTTGTTTGTTTACCTTTATGCAGAAGTCAAAAAGCTTCGAAGGAATTTAATTTGCCTTTAGCATTTAGCAGACTCTCCCTCTGCCTCCTTGGTTAAGCAGCTGTTCTTGCTAAACCAGAGGAACACTACAGTAAAATTCACCCTTGGGAGGGGTAAAGGAAAACCAAGTGAGAAGGGTGCAAGAGGGCTCTGAAAAGGACAGAGTGAAATGAAATAGCTTTGGATATCCAGAATGGAAGCTGTAAATATACTAGAATTACAAGTGTATATCTTCAGTTAACAGCTCTAACAAAATTTCAGCAAAGTTGACCTGATCTGTTAGACCCCATTTCTACTTCAACAAAATTTCATATAGAAAATTCAGAAGCAAACAACAGGAGTGGTAAAAACCACCAAAAAATTGCCATAATTAATTAGCAAAAAAAAAAAATCATGCCAGATGCAGATATAATATCAGTTTTCAAAATAAAATAAGACAGCAAGCAATTATTTTTCACAGCCACTAGGAACAGGAAGAAAAGAACTTTAGCTTCATTTGAGATAACTAACACTCAGCTTAGATACTAGAGTGAATTCTGAAGGTACTGGGAAAGGGATGAAACACAAAGTTAAGACTATCTAAGGAAATTGGAAAATCGTTCCTGAAGATTTTCAAGAGCAGACACTAGTGTAACATGTCTCAGGGAGATCTGGGTACACTTGACCTCACAGAGGCACAGATTAATTGGTTCCTGGCATTGCCCCCAGCACACAGCTCCAGACTTTGTAGAAAAGACAGAGAATAGAAATTACCTTATCTAAAGAACAAAGCAAGTTTCTGTTCTTCCTTTTCCTTCAAGAGAACACAATATGCCTGTCTCTGCTATCAAGATATCTTTTAAAGCAGTCAGCAAACTATGACTACTTTCAACATCATTGCTTCAGAAGGGAACGGAAATTTCTGCTATGATTTGAAGTCATTTTCTACCACACACTCCTCCTCATTAATCAACAAAGAGCTTCAGTGCACATTCACACCACAAATTCAACACTTTTTCACAAACACGGCAGAGAAACCCCGTGAAGCAATCAAGTAGTTTCTCTTAAGGTCTGTTTCATCTTCAAGTTCTGAAAAACAACTCATAAGAAAAGAATCAGTAAATTTCAGTCTTGCTCCATGGTATACTAGCACCGGCCCAAAAGAAACTGCAGCTGCCCCAGGACTGGAGCTTTTTTTCTGAGGAGATAGATATGAAAGCTAAACATGGGGGGAGGACCACACACACAAAAAATTAAGCAATTTTAGCTTTCTTTCATGAAGCTAATCACAAACCTACAGTTTATTAAAAAACAAAACAACAACAATGTTTATCCTGCAAGCAGCAAGGAAAGAGAAACAGAAATAGTTTATACTATCTTGACTAACTGTATTTGGGAGGGAAGTGTTCGGGCCGATAGTGAAGATAAAGAGCTCTGTTCTGAGCTTATTATTTGTAAGCATAAGTCCCCTTCTGTCTTTCATACACTTCATTCTGAAGCTACACACATCCCTTGACCTATGTAGAGAGGTATCCTATGAACCTCTTAATATGTGCATAGCATTCCAAATCACTACTCCATTACAAAATTCATTTTCTACCTCATTCAAACCAGACCTTCCAACTTATTCTTCCAACAGGACTTAAGATCAAACACGCCTAAAGTTATTCAGCAAAACTTGCACATTCCTTGCTGCATATATCAGGATCACCAAGAACATTTGCTTTCCCTTTTTTCACTGTTGTTGTGAGCAGAGTTCCCAGCACTTTCCTGAATAACAAGTGTTACCTGTTGATTTCATGCCTTTTCCTGCTCTTTTCCTTTTGCGCCGACCTCCTGCCCCATCACTCACAGCTGATGTGCACTTCTTTTGGAGTTTCAGCTCTGGGCCAGCTCCTTTTCCTATGCCAGGAGTCAGGTCTTCCACAAAGCCCTTCCTTCTGCCTTCCATGTCCTACTACAGCTTCAGTTCAATCCCATGTCTTTTCCACCACTGGCACAAAGCGTACCAAACAGAAGCACGTACAAAAATCACAGCAACTCACTTGCACATACATCTATATATTACATACGAGCTTTAAATATATTACATAGGCAAACTTTTATAATTTAAATTATTTTTCTTGGTTTCTAGCAATTTTAAAAGTCCTAGAGTAAATATTTTGTAAGGATCTTCTCTGCATTGAAGAAAGAAAACAACATATACGAAAAAAACCCACCTACCTCCTAGATTCCTAACATCCAAGCTTTGTGTTTTAAGAAATTCATTAATATTGGAGACTTTTCATATTTGAGTTAAATCACCTAAACTCATCATAATACTAAAACATTTGTTTTATAGGTTTATAAGGTAAAACAGCTTCTGTGCCAAACTAGGCTTCTACACTGCTGTAAACATGGCCCTGCTATGCAGAAGATCCACCCTGTGGGTTGTTTTCAGTTCAGCAAGCATCAGGGAAGTCACTACTCTGACAGGAACAACTCTACTCTGATCCAAATGGCATCAATCTGTTCTAGCCTTAAAAAGTGGAGAGGTCAGTGACCTGGTAGAAAGAATGCTAAAACAAATGTCATTAATAATTAATTGATCAAGAAATTTACAGAATGGGAGTGAAGAATGTCGAGTACACACTCAAATTATCCAGTTTCCATGTGAAGGAGGGCATGCAACATCTTAATCAGAAGCCCCCTTTAATAAAGGCAAGTTTTAGAATGAAGCATTCATACTTCTTACAAGTATCATTAAAAATTTTATAACTCAATAAAATACAGAGGGATGAGTATTAAAATTTATCGATTTGATGTAGGAAAGAATTACTTTATTTTTGTATGCCTGTCTCTACCATATCTCTGTTGTCAATACACAGGATATATAAGGTTTTTATTTTTAGCCATAAGCCTCGGGTGGCAAGGGATACTTTCAGAGTGAAGGGCAAAGAGCATTCCATTCCTAGGGGAGCGGCCACCTCTCCTGACAGGGCTCTGGGTAATTCAGTACCTGGCCCTGCAATTAAGAGGGAGAAGAGGTGAAAGACTCTCCTTTCCATCTGAGCCAGTCTAGGAACTGGTAACTCATGATGCCTGCACTGAGTGAGGGTTTCTGCTGCCAGGTATTAGCCAAGAACTCCTTGGCATGCAGGCATGAGTGCCAGGAGCACGTCTGAACTTGAAAAGAGGGTTGCCAACAGCAATTCAAGACTAATTTATTTACATCTACACCTCTCTGGAAGCAAATAAGAGATTATCACTTAAATGAACACTGCTTCACTTGAAATCAGCAAACCCTCTGTGCAAAGAGGCTTGCAAGGCTTCATAGCAAAAACAAAAGAAATAATTCACATTCCTTTACTAATACAAATAAAGGCAAAAAAAAAAAAAAAGACCCCAACACAGAATAGCAGTTGGATGGCCTTCTGCGTCTGAACTGCTGCCAAATACTACATTTTGAATTAATTATCATTCTCACCTATGAAGAGTTTAAGAGTTTCGCTCCACAAACTACACCAAATTTCACATGCAGGTCTTATAGGAGACCTCGACTCCATGTCTCCTCCTGTTTGACACTTTTAGCAGTGACCCAGACGCCTGAACAAGCTAACATGGCCAAATGTTCCTGATCATTTCAGAGAAAGTGCCTTTTGAACAGAGCTGCCACCAAGAGCGAGGCTTAAGCCTCGTTTCAGGAATGAAGCTCTGCTGCATTTCCAGCGTGGCGTACAACAAGCTGGGGATTTCTGCTTTGGTCCCAGCTGGGTGCTGCCATGAGGCTGGGTGCAGGTGCCCCAGCACACCCTGCTGCACTTTGCGCAGCGTTGTTTACACCCAGCATGCCAGCTCTGATAATTTTGCAACAAGCTGAGGAACATACAGTACTTTCCTTTAAGCTCTGGCTACTATAGGGGGTTGGGGGAACCCCAACCCTCTCACAGGGTGTTTCAGGTTTCGTTCAAGTTAGGGAGGTACATTGAAGCAGTGCAAAGCTCTTGGATTTCCAACAGTACCATTGCACGACAAAAGATAAATCTTGGGCTAATTACAGGTTCACCTGACTCAGGAAGTTGAAGTTTTAAGGACAAAACCCAAATAGCCAGTGACGCGGAAGGACAAGCATCTGCCTCTTGCCCAGTGCACAAGAGCAGGTCTTCTTTAGCACCCTGTGCCTTAATTGGTCCTGTCCCTTCATGTTAAACACTGACATTTTCTGCTCATGAACCATGAGGGGAAAGTTTAACCTAAACAAATCACATACAAATCAAAAGGCACATTTGTTTGCCAGGTAAATGGTGTTTGCCCAGTGCTAGGCTGTTCATTCCTGGACTTTACAGGATCTTATTCTTAGACTTAGAAAACATTATTCCTATTAGCAGAGAACAGCATCTAGCAAGAATGATAACGCTTCACACAGGAGATAAGTAGATTTTCTAACAGGCCAACTGACATGAAAACAAGTAATAAATTAGCTGCAAAATGAAGTCCCTCTGGATGCAGTGCCTGAGCACATTTGCTTTGTAATTTATTTTGCTAATATATACAGAACTATTCAACCTTCGAGACTAAGAAATGAGGTTATTTGTTTGCAACTGTCTTCTCATTACACCTGTCTCAATTTTCTTTTCATGAAACAAAATTCCTGAGGTCTTAATGCATTAATTCTTATTCAAGTATCTCGTGGTAGCACTCTGGAGAGTATGCTCAGGTACAGGATCCGTGGATCCAATATCAATGCTTGGAATGGGAGCTCAGACTTCACATTTTCATGAAATTCATAACTCAGGTTCTGTGGACACAAGGAAAAGGAAAATGTTTTCTTTGGCCACAGTCCCTATATATTCTTCCCTGTGTTCCTGAGCTGCAGAGCAGAGAGGGGGAAAAAAAATGCTGCAAGCTACCACTCCAGCACTTTAATAAAAGGGAATAAACAAATACAAGGCAAATAAAAAGTAAACACAGTTCAATGAAGTCTGCAAAAACTTTTCGGTTTGAGCCTCAGGGGTTGTTTGTTTGCATTCATATTTTATAAATAGTTGGCAGAGTAAGTTTGCCAAGGTGGACATTCAGGGTAAATGAAAAGCAAACACTGAAGATAATTCAGAAAAAGCAAATTTTGATGCAGTAGGCTCAATATGTATAGGATTTCTCATAGTTACCTAATCCAAAACTGAAGCCACAGACTATGTGAAACCCAAAACTGAAGTCACAGCCCTGCTGAAAAGGACAGTAAAAGGAAGAGATTTTCAGCAGTATTATCTGTCTGACACTGAACACTCTTGCCCAGGTACCCATGTGATTTATGTATCTGATCATAACAGCTCAGGTTTCAAATATCAAAGGTTTTCAGCTCACTCCTAGTGAAGCAGCAGCAGCAGACCAAGGCCTTTGTTACAAAGTCAGAGAAAATACCTTTGGGAATAAATAATCTTTCTCTGGAAAGCTGCTCAGAGAGCTATCCCAAAGAAAGAGCCCCATAGTTTGAGGCTTGTAGCCCAGGCTCCATGCAGCCAGAAGCAGATCAAAGCAAGTAATACCAAAAGCACTCTCATGGCAATGATTACTGTTGTCTGGAGCCAGACCACCCACGGGAGCATTTTTAAGGACCACGTGGGAGAGATGAGATACAGAAGTTGAAACACAGTGCTGGAGCACAGCCCTGTTCAGGTGCTCCTGCACAGATTTTCATCTGTGTATTCCTCCCCACCACCTCTTCTCTTTCCTTATGTGAAAAAGGGACAGGAGGATTATGCAAGTGAGCTCTGTCCTTACTGCAGGGGTGGCTCCCATCAGGCAGTTCCAGCACAGGGCAGAAAGGGGATGAGATATTGGCGCTCCATCAGGAAGCTCACACAACTGCACTGTCCGAAAGTGCCCTACACAGAGCACTTCAGTCACACCAGCACTTCTGACCACCATGAATTCACGTAGGATGTCTGCCTGAAACATAGGCAAAGGCTTTCAGCAAAACTCCACTGGAGTGGCACTATCAGCAGTGGCCTCACAGAGGGAGCAGGTCCACCTCCAGACTTGGAGTACTGTCATCCTGACCCCGTGGTCCTACTCGGACAAGTTAGCAAATCACCACCTTCATGCGGTTATGGAAAGAAAAAAAAAAAAAAGAAAAGCATTATTTTTTTGTAACTTTTTGAAAAATAAACAGTTTCCTATCAGTATTAAACTGAAAACATGTTTCTATGGCGAGGGCTGCTCTGAAAAAAACCCCAACAAATTCTTTATCAAAAGAAAACATTTTTCAGGCACGCCCGAAGATATTGCAGAAAAATATTTTACTTACCTCCACAAATATAGCAGGAGGCCAGACTCAGAAAGAGAAAACATAGCTCTATGAGGAGAAAACTGTGGATTACAGGTACCCATAGCCCTTATAAATTGCAGGTAGGTAAGAATATTATTCAGCCTCTTGACGATTCCAAGTAGCTGTAGGAAAACTACTGAAGCTATGCAAATCACTTTGGAACTGCCCTTGGTATAAATTTGTCCTCATTGTAATATTGCTATGCTTCAGCTTCTAATTCCATTCAGCTCTAATAATAAATTCTCTTCAGAGACCTTGACTTTCCATAGAAAATTAACCAAAAGGTAATATGTGTTCAGACACTTGGTAGCATGCATGTGAAATAATGCATGCCGAGATCCTGCAAAACAACAGGAACCAATGAGTTTGAAAACAGACATGTTTCTGTGTTACAGTAAGTTTGAGACAGAATGGAGGCTAAAAAATTTGCTACAATACAATTTTATATACCCACTGAATCAGTGTGTTTGTTTATTTTGCTCATCAAAATATTTGACCTTTCAAAGGGTTTGGTCTTTCAGCGGGTGCAGGCACTATCATTGCCCCCACTCCACAAGAAAACAACAACAACAACAAAATCCAAAACACCCAAATAAAGCAAAACCAACAAAAAAACAACAAAAACCCAACAAACAAACAAACAAAAACAAACAAACTCCCCCCCCAAAAAAAAAAGAAGGAAAAAGCACAAGCCAGATACCTTCTCTAGGAAAATCCAGACCAGCTAAATAAAAGGTTTCAGTATAAGAGAAAGTGAAATATCAGGTACAGCTATGGTTTAACCACAGCTGGCAACTAAGCACCACACAGCTGCTCTCTCATTCAATACAACCAGTGGGATGGAGGAAGGAGAACTGGAAAGGTAGAAGTGAGAAAACTCATGGGTTGGTGATTAACAACTGAAATAAAATAATAACAAATTATAATAAAAGGAAAGTAACAAAAAAGAGACATAAAAAGCCCAAGAAAGAAAAGCAATGCAAATGTAAACACTCACTCACTACCAACCCACCAATACCCATCCAGTCCCTGAGCAGTAACTCCCAGTCAACCTTCCCCTCAGTTTTATTGCCAAGCATGATGCCATATGGTATGGGACATCCTTGTGGTCGTTTGGGGTCAGCTGTCCCAGCTGTGCCTCCTCCCAACTCCTTGTGCACCCTCAGGCTGCTCGCGGCTGGGAAGGGGAACAGAAGCAGCCTTGGCTCAGTGGAAGCACTGCTCAGCAGCAACTAAAGATCCCTGAACTATCAACGCTGCTCCATACTGACCACTAGGAAAAAAATTAACTCTACCCCAACACCAACTATCCAATGTTAACAGCTGAGTCTATCTCACCTCATAGACTCATTTTTGCATTTTTCATGAAACTGCCTCCCTCTACACATGTGTAAATGCATTCAAATTATAACAACTGTCAAGAATTCAGCTATCTGTACTTCCCTTAATTTTACATTTCTAGTTACTGTACCAAGGATGCAGATATGTAACCAAAAACAACCACAAAATCCCCTCTGACCTTGGAGTCATCCTTTGAATTTGACATTGAAGAACCCACTCTGAAAACCGGTGGGGACTTTGGCTGACACACGCTTACTCCAAATAGACCATCTTCGATCATAAAGAACACCTGCTTCACACCTGCATTAAGGGGGAAGCAGTGCCCTTAGGAAAACAAAGAGGGCAACAGGGCAAAGCAGGAGAAAGTGAAAAATGAGCAAATGAGCAGAGGTTTACATGAAAGCAATGGGGTTTCTTCCCTCCAGAGCTACAACTATTAGAAGAGCCTTTATATTTTCCATGTGGTATCTGCCATTGGCTACTGTCCATCTCGAAAATACGTGGGAGAAAAGAAAGCAGATATATCCTAATAAGTCCTCACCAAAAGCAGAGAGACACCCTGGGAGCAGGGTTCAAACACAGAGAACAACAGATGTTGTGTCGGGTGGAAAGGCTGAGGGTCACAGCTTTCAGAGGAGGTAACTTGAGAAGAAAAAAAGAAAAGAGGAAGAAAGAAGAAAATACCTGATCATTATTCAGCAGCACTAAACAGCAGTCAACAGCTTCTGAAGGCATGCAGGGGATCATGAGCTCTCCCGAAGAGAGAAGTGCTGCCCCTAGGCAGTAGATGTGAGAGCTGATCAAGTACTTGTGCACTGATGTAGAAGACTGGAGCCCCTTCCCTGCTTGCAAGCAATTAACAAAACAAAAAGGCTTTATGGCAACAGCCTGCATCTGGAATGCTTTGTCTGATTGCCACCCTCAGCCTGAGGCACTGGGCCATACAGCACAGTCTTGGGAAGGAAAGCATGGATCACTTTCCTTAGAAAACCCACTGTCTGCTTCATGGAGGTAGACCACGATTTCCTTGGGTTCTGCCTTACCTCTACTCTTCACTTCAATGAAACTGAGGTCACTTTTATTATATCCATAGCTCTATAGAAAACTTCTTTTTCAATACTCTAACCTCCTTTTTAGCCAGATTTCCTGTCACTGAACACCTATAACCCATTGCTGTTGAAGAGTACATTGTCACAACTGACAGACACTTTTAGTTTGACCTATCCTTCTTATCTACTCACTATTTCATTCTTTGGAAATAATCTTTTAAAAGAAAATATGGAAAGCACACCCCTGTTTTTGCTTGACTCACTCTAAGTATAGAATAGTATGAGAAGGATTAGTACAGTATACAAGAAGTTCATGTTGAATTTATGACAGTATAATTAGCCGTAGCTTCAATCTTGTGAGGATAATAACCTGGCATGTAGGAGGATGTGAGGATAGTAACCTATAGCATCATAACAGCTGCAGGACAGTAGAGCTACCCTGACTAGGAACCATCCTTCTCAAACTAAATCCTGCTCATAGAAAACTGGCTGCAAATAGCTGTCTCTTGATACTGGTTTTAACGAAAAATTAACAGCTTCCAATCCATAGAGTAAATCTTCACAATTTCAAAGACAAAAGATTTTGCCTAGTTTGTACTCCACAGTCCTTCCTCCCCACCTTCATCCTCCACATCTCCCACTGGTAGGGATAGGTTTGAGTATCTGCCTGTACAACTTCCCTGAATAATAGCTGGCAGGGCTGGATTCAAGAGCAGAGTATAGTTGTGACCAAAGAGCCAAAACAGAGAGATATACTTAATTTTCTGTACCTATACCTCCCACAGATGCATTTTGCTATCATTGCAAGTTGGGTGTATTCTTATTTTATTCAGCATTAAGAGATAATAGGAAGATCCTTTGTTGGTCATAATTGATGCAGTTCTGAAAATAATCTTGACTGCACTAATTCTGTCAGGCTAAAACTGTTAAAAAAACCCCAAAACATAAAATAAGAGTAGATATCTGGGGCAAGCTCTCTTAAGGTCAGGGAAAGTCCCTTGCTCAAATAAGTAATTTTGGAAATAGTTCCCACTGTGAAGATAGTAAGGAGACTAAGCAGAGTACAGTGAGGAGTCGAATGTAGGATCTAAGTTCAACTGATTTTGAACACAAGTTTAAACGAGCTTACTTGTCAAAAACACTACACATCAAACTCATTGCTAAAGAACATCTGCCTAGATTTGCAGATCCGTGGTGCTGGAGCCCTGCTATGATCTGTGCAGCAGTGCAAAGCAGAAGAAAGCACTGCCCCATGCTTCCAGCTACGTGCTCTCAGACAGGCTTTCCCGAGCACAGCTTACTGCTGCTGTCTTGCATAACATACTTCTGGAAAGGAATCCGTGCTGCAACTTGATGTTGATTTTTATTAACACACAGATCTCAGCTGAGAATTGAGTGACACAGGACTCACTTGTTTTGTTACTGATTAAAACTCAGGAAACAAATTATGAGATCAAAGTAAGTTATTAAAAAATAAAAGCCCATAAAATTTAATATCACATCCTAGACAGTTAGAAACTCATGGTTGGAGATGTTGAAAAGTATCTGGCATAGAGGAAACAAACAAACAAAGCATTTTCCACTTTCAAAGGCATTTTATTATTAGTGAAGAGAATTTTTAGCTGCTCAAGCAGGTAAGATGTTAGAGATACTTGTATTTTAGGAAACTGAAAAGTTTTTACTCTAGAATTTTCCACAGTACTAATACAGTATTAATACTAGTACAATATTAATGGAGGAAATCAGTTCCTGGATGCTTTATATTTTTATTAGCATATCCAAGACCTAAGGTTGCATATTTAGTCAGACATTACAGGATCTATACACTCCTGGAACAGCAGCTGGAGACAAAGCAGAAGTCACTGAAGAGCCGTATGCTGTTTGAATTATCCTAGGGTGTTAGGGAAATAAACTGAGGACTTTCTGTCAAGATTATCTGAAGAGGCAAAAAAAAAAATCCACAACAAACAGAGCCTTCTTTCTGTAGGGGTTCCACAACTGTCTGAAGTATATTCATACAAAACAGATTATTTCTTTTTAGACAGACTTTATTTTTACACAGCTGCTTTCAAGAACATAGTCAGGATTTCTACGTTTACCCAGCCATTGCTCAGGAAAACAGAGGCAGAGGGTACAGTTCAGCTACATATGGACTCCTCATGGTGAATTATTGGTGCACCAAAAAGTTTTACCTTGCTGATTCTCATAGCCTCAGCCATTTAAACACATTCTATGCTCCTAGAGCTAGCCTGCAGTTCAAACAGGTGAGAAAACAATACACACCCTATGACAAATACATAATGAATTAGTTAATATCGTGACTATTTATACAAGACTGTGTATGTGCTAGTGTATGTGCTAGCATTCAGACCATGACTGTGGTAATCTGCTTCAAATTCAATTAGTTAACGACTTGGCAAAATGCTGCTTATCAGGCATTAATACTTCCCTGTTCTTGCTTTAACACCTGCGTCACAGCTTAGAAAAGAGCAAGCTGAGCCAGTGAAAGTGAGAGTCACGTGGGGTTGCAAAAGTCCCACAGGACTACCTCTTGAGACTTAAGTCTCCGTTTCAAAGCCTGGTTTGCTCAGCTTTAAGAGATCCCTTAAACATTAGAAATACCACAGGGGCTTTCCTAATTAACCCTTGGTTATATGATTATACGTAATAAGCACCTGAAGACTGCATTTTTCTCAATTCAGACACCTTCAGGGCGACTCAAATTCCATTTCTCTCTTCCCAGAGCTGCTGGCAGATACTAGATAATGACTCCTCTCTCTCATCAAGCTCTTGTAGGACCTGCCAAGAGCAAACTGCTACTTTGCAATCCAAACAGGTCTCTCACAACAGCAGCAGAATGGAGCCACAAGCCCAGGGGAGAAAAAAAAAAAAAAAGAGTTAGAAAGGATATGACATATGACTTTTTTTGTTCAGGTTTTTTGGGGGGATGGGTGTTTGGGTCTTCTTTGTTTGGTCTGGAATTTTTTCAGAAGAGGGTAACATCTCTTACTCCTTACCACTCCTAAGACCTGTGACTTTACCGTGCGTGCATTTATGAGAACAGAAGGCATAGGAAATAAAGAGTCCTAGAGTTATCTGTGCCAGGGGCTAAAACCAGGTAATTAAACCTGATAGACATTTAGAACTGCTCTAAGCATACTGTCTGATAAGATTTTACTTATTGCACTTGCAGCATCCTTTCTGACTAAAAAGGAAAAAAAAAATTGAAAAAGGAGCAGCAGAGGTTATTTGATTACAGAGAAAGACTACTGATGGAACAATGGCCTCTAGAATAAGATGCCATCCCCACCCTCAGTGAGCAGAGTCTCAATGAGACAAAGCCAGCAGGCAGAGAAATCTGTCAGTGTTTCAGATACAAACAGCTCTGCTCCTTTCTAAGAAAACGCCTCAGTTTTACAGAGTTAATAAAACATATTTAGAGTCGACAGACAGAAGCAAAAGTTACATTTCTTGTCAGGATTAGGAAAAGCATTAGTAAAATCAAGGTCAGTCATTAGGGTAGTAAAACAGCAGCAATGTCATGAACCTGAGATATCACTGCTTGAAGAGAGCAGTCAAAACTCGTTCTCTCACTGGGGTAATGCCTGAGAGGAAAATAATTTGGTTGTATGTCAGCAGCATAAACAGCTGGAAACAACGAGGTACATTCCTAACAGTAACACTTTACATCAATTAAACACCTTTCATCCAAAGCATCTTACAAAAGGATGAAAGAATTACCATCATTTTACAGAGAAGAACTGAGGAATGCAGACTTCGTATATAACTCACTTGGATGTCAGACAGGGATCTGTTTGCATTGCATACTGCAGGCTTCTGCCAAGCAGATGAGAGTTTTTTCAGTTCATGTGCCATGCTGGAAAAGAAGTGTCTGCATGAGCATGTTAGGACAGCACCAAGCCCAACCCAGCAGAGAAAGCCTTTCACCATGACTTTGTAGCCTCAGGCATGGCACTACCTCAGCTAACATGGTCACCTGGCTTTAACACAAAGCGTATAGGCAGGTTTGTGCTCATGTGCGCCTGTGTGTCAGGTGCTGGAGGAGAAAAGGGTGGGGGGGAAGGAGATTTACAAGCCTGACTCTATAGAAATTAATGAGAGCTTGGGTGCTAACTCAGTAAAAGCCAGATGTTTACCACAGAGCTCTGACTGGCATTAGCACTACCCAAAGTCACTTTGTGCTGCAACATGCAATGGGCAAAGACAAATTTCCCAGTGCACAGCCTCAGCCACACCAGAGCCCAAGATTAAGTTAGGTGTCAGACCTCTAGCATAAAAAATTGGAAGTGGCAAGGGTCCATCTCAGTTTTGTTCCAGATCCAACAAATATGCACCTGCACTGTTATACCAGCAAGACTATTTTAATTTAGAAAGTCAACTGGTGTTAAAATGGACTAACCCACTTAGAATGCAAAGTGCAGATAAAATTTATTGAGTAAACGTAATGTACTCCAAGAGAAAAGCTTTCTGAGAGAAACTCATAGGCAATTATCAAGGGAGGTAGAGGTTCTGCTGCTCAGGAAGCTGAGCCCATTTTAAAGAAAAAAAAGTCCACTAAATAAAATAAAAGGCTATTGTTAAAAGTCTCTGTATAAAAATAAAATGAAAACATCAGGTCATGGGGTGGGAGGAGTGGCTCAACCACCTGGTCCATACTAGGAACGCTATTTCCTAAGAATTTGCAGACACCTACTCCAAATGAAGGCATTCAGATGAAACTGCCCTTTTTTGATAATATGCTGTTATAGTCTGGATAATTCCAATTCACTTCTTCCTACAACTCCTTTCACATCATCAACGTACTTTTTTTTGTTACATTGAATTGTGTCACCAAAATATCCAATTAAAAAAAACCCCGACAACACTGGTCAAAAAATAGATGTGAGACTTTGGCATCAATGTTCAACTTTAAGTTGCACAGACCCCAGGAAAGAGCTCAAAGCTGCTCTAACACAATTTGCAAACAAGAACACAGTGCTGGTTAACCCACTGTGTGAACAGAGACCGCTCTCCTAAAAAGAATAATGTTATCTAAGAGAGAGGTACGGTGACCCAGCCAAAATCTAACACAGGCAAACATTGTTGATTGTATGAACTGTCTGATAAACTGCAACAAATATGTCCCTATTGGCCTCACAATATTTTTGAGCCATACTTAGCTTCCCCCACTACAAACATGAGCAAAAAGTATTTCTATCCAAATAAAGGAGGGAATTAAATTATTACTTGCCCACAGAATCTTTCATATCCTAAATTAGTTACAGACCATAAAAACAAGTTCACATTTTCAGAAGGCAAGGACAATACACACTATTGCTGCTGTGTATCCTTGCCAAGGAGAAGAGTGTTTATGATTCAGAGGGCAACAAAGCCTTTTTGTCTGAGCGCTGTGTACATTTCACCGTGTGTGCTATTTGGAACGACACATTTTAGAGCAGTTCAGAGATGCCATGGTTCAGCACATCACCCTGACTCACCTTGACATTTCTGAGATTATGCATCCAGATGATAGCCTCAGGGCTAGAAACCTTCTTTTTAATGCATTATTAATGATAATGGCTGTTACAGACTGCATAGTCCTAACACCTTGTTGTCCTCTCAGAAATCCAACCAAACTATTGTGTACACATAACACAGTAATATCCTGCAGGTCTACTTTAGGTTTATCAGAGAGACTCAAGTGTCTCAGCATTAGCTAGTGTCTGCATAGGAAAGTGGACTTCAGGTTCCCAGTTCACTCCCTTGCTCTATGAACCAAAGGACAAGGGAACTACAAAGGCATCAATAGTCTAATATATAATCTAATACAGATCTTGGATGTAAGTTTGTTGCTGCAGTTGCCCTGCAGTTAACCTAAGTCACTTATGACAGTTGCAGCAAAAAAATCTAGGCTACGTACCTATTCAACGTCTAGAAAAACATGTTTGCCTAGCTCTCAAATTGTACACAGAACTGAAAAGTAACTTAATAGACTATAAGGGAGACTCTTGGACCCTCCTTATCTAGATGAAAAAAATAAAAAATACCCTGTCTGAAGATTCCCACCAGAGCCATGGGTGGTTTCCAGAGACAGCAGACAGCGTTAAAGCTTCATGTTCTTCAGACGAGAGCAAGCTCTGAATGTTCCTCTTATCTTTCCACTGACTTCCCATTGGCTTACAAGATGTATTTCTCAAGGGCTGTATCCACCCAAAGAGCATAAGGCTGTGTAGTTTATCCTAAAAATTTAATGAACTGGTCCTGCTCCCGCTTGACATTGTGCCCACATACCCCACCTCAATTCTGTTGATGAAAAAAGCTTAAAAATAAGCTCTTCCCCGTAAAAAAATCAATAGTATTGCTGTTTACTCGTCCAAGGCTTTTTTAGCCCACCAGTTTCCTCAGCTTCCCTATTCATGAGGAAGAGCACTAGCTCTAGTCCTATTCCTTGCATGTGCTTTGCTTAGCTGTGGGCAGTGATACACCTCTGTTTGATGTGGAACCTCTTCTAATTACCTACCTAATTACATGCAGAAGCACAACCGGGTTTAGGTTGGTTTCGGTTTTTTTTAACAGCTACCGTAAATCAAGGTCAGAAATTTCATATACATCCCTTTTTCTCGGTAGGTTAGTCCAGCCTACATGTTACAAGCAGAAGAGCCTGGCTGAAAGCCTTCCATTATCTCTTGAAAGTCAGTGCTATCTGAATATTAACAGCATTACATGGATATTCATCTCATGTTCTGATAACATTGTTATCTCCCGAGCGCTTCCCTGCAGAAACAGGCGACTCACGCTCCCGCTCAGTTTTGCACATCAAAGGAAAAGCGACAATAGCAGAGCTTTGAAAAAATGCCACGAACTGGCCAAAGTACAGAACTCCTAAGCAGACAGAGTGTTCTGTTTATCTGGCAGCGGGTGCGGCCCCGAGGGCCCGGCCACGGGGCAGCTGCCAGGAACAGCCCGCGGCCGCTCTGACTCAGCGCGATGCGGTGGGAAAGGAAACGCGCGTCGCTTTCAAAACCCCACCAAGGCCGCACTTGCCCTGCTTCGTGCTCTCATAGCAGAAGAGGAAAGGGGCGCTGCCAGGACTAAAAAAAAAAAAAAAAAAAAAAAAAAAAAAAAAAAATAGACAAGATTAGGCTGGAAGAAGAAAAAAAAAAAACCCACCTGGAAGAAAAAACATTATATGGCATCAATGCACTTGACTCTTTCTTTGACCTCATGCTGACGTTCATCTTGCACAATTCAGGAGAAGTGAATGGAGTCACACACCTTCCCTCCCCCAGCAGGGACCTCTGCAGGGCCACAGAAATCCAGGCAGGCACTGGGAACCGCCCTTCCTCGGTGCTCTCAGCAGCTGTAGGGTGCAAGGTTCAAGGAGAGGGGAGCTGAGGGGCAGCCACGTAACACACACAATCCCCCCAATACACATTTGTATATTTGCACATACATATATATGCACCATCATTTGAAAATAGCTTTTTAAGAGCTCTGAGCCACCAACACCACAGGTTTATTCCTTCAGTATGTTTTAAACAGCTGCCAGAGGTCAGGAATATGAAGTTGAAATATTTCCACCTTCTCCTACATTATTTCAGAAAGTCTCATTTCACTTTTAGACAAATTTTCAAATGTTCACTATGTTTTCTTCACACTAAAGTACAGTATTTTTTACATATGTTATGCAAGCAGACACAGAGACATGATTTTGCAAGCAATTAAAAAAAAAAATGGAAACATGAAATGAGAGCAAGATAACCACACATTTCCTTCTGCCTCCATTTGTTTCACTGAGAACACCACTTCTCAGGTCCAGCTAATCAGCATTCATCAGCAAAACAAGGTATAAGGGAGCAGTGAGGGCCCTAGAGGTGTTTATCTTCCTCTTCTCTGAATCATGAAGCTTTTCAGAGAGTATTTTCACAAGAAAAGAGAATTGTTCATGGGTATCTTGTAGATCAGCAGAGTGACTTGAGAGCAATTGCCAAAAAGCAAAAAGGACAACAAAAATTTTGTATCTCTCAGGATTTCTAGCATTTCCCTATATGTCCACTTCTAGATATTTGTGACTTTTTACTTTGTCCCATATTAAAAAACCTCAGCCTGTTAATAGGTAACAAGAGAATCTGGAAAGATTTTTGCAATGCTATAAATAGGCAGAGCAGTTCTCTGGCCAGCAAAAGCAGTCCTGTGTTTATACCCAGAGAATGTAGACAGAGGAAGATAATGGTTTGTTTTGTTTAAGGTGGAATGACTTTGGCGTAGAGCAGTTGCATTGTTACTAATTTTATCCAGTTAAATATGACAATAAAATCTTCAGAGTACCTTTCAAGACAGTGACAACACAGAGTTAGAGACATCTAAAATAGAACTTGTATATGCAATGATCAACACACACACGTAGATAGAGTCACAGTGGCTAACGCTGACACGGTGCTTCTTTAGCATGCTTGGTTTTGCTGGGGCACACCACTGTAAGGTAATGCTCTGAACCTTGTGTTCACGCAAGAATCTTGCAGAGCCGGGTTGGGGAAGCAGGTTGCACATATTTACACTGGAGTAACGTTACCTACTTTGTAAGTCTGCTCCTGCATAATGCCCAGCTTCCTCTCCTCCAAACCACTCTTGTTCTAACCCATTCATCCCTCCATAACTGCCTGGCACAGTTTCAGTTCTCCTCTCCCCCCACACACTTTTTTTTTGTTGTTGTTGTGAATAGGCTTTGTCAAGTCTACTCTTAAATCTTTCTGTTCATTTTGTTTCAGGGTCATAATTGAGGTGATTTAAAATAAACAATAGAAAGCCTAGGAGTTACAGGTCAGTGGCTTTTAGGTAAGACTCATGAACTCAGAAAAAAGGAGTTGCAGCTCAGATAACAGCCTACTTCATCACGTGAACTACGCTGTCTTCCTGAGAGGAAGGGGACACACAGTACTCTCACTGCAGCTCCAGCACTTCTTGCCATAGTCCCAGTCCAAGCCGGCCAGCTCTGCAGCCTGCAGCATGCTTAACGTCTGGGAAGAATGATTATATAATACTGCAGTACAATAGTCTAGAGAAAGCATGAATAACACCACCAACCCCCTCCTCAACCAAAACTGAAGTCTGTAGCCAGAAACAGCCCTTAATGAAATACAGTTCAATAATTTGCACTTGAACTGCTGGTGTTGGGAGACAGCATCTGCTCTCTGGTTCAGTGCCTTACCTGCCCCAGAGGGGATCAGCTAGATCCGTAGGGCTTTGCAAGCCTCCTGTTTCCTGGCCCAATCCCAGGCACGCACTATGGATCCACCCTTGGAGATTAGGTGCCCCCTGTCCCCTTCTCACTTCCACCCACCAAGCCACACATGCTAATTTCCTACACAAGTAAAGTACAGTGGCACCTGACTAACATAATTTGGGGGCTAATCTAAAGCATTGTTATAACTTAATAATTAGACTCAATTCCCTCAATCCATTTTAGACACAGGAACATAAACTATACCTTGCTTTGATATATATGTACTCATGGTGTGTGCAATTCTTGGAATGTATATTCTGGAATATATATCATTATTAGTTAGAGCACGTCTAGTTAGAAAGCTATGTCAGCCAACCTCACTGGTTAACTTTCCAGGAAGACATGGCACATTAGTTGAGGAATAGCATCAGGCAAACCATAGCTCTGGTGTTTCTTCTCAAAGCTAACGTGACTTGTGCTGTACCACATGGACCTATCAGCCACCAAAACCAAACAAAAACTCTGAGCTTCACTTCCAAGACTGGATACACCCATGTGTTGACAGGTTGATGAGGGCAAAGTACACACAGATAAATTCTCCACAGAAAGGCTCTTCTACTGGGGCTGTAAACTGTAGAGGGTACTTAAAATAAGTAAAATAAGGACACATGACTAAAAAAAAAAATCTTTCACTTCATATGGATTAGTGTGCATTAAATCTTAATCTTTGTTTAAGGCAGTCATTATTTGTACATAAGCAACCACTTATTCAAATTCATTTCCCACCACTCAGAAGAACAGTGATAGATAGACAAATCCGTGTTTTGCTTTTGTAAATCTATCTTAGATGCCACTATGAAATAAAAAGGTAGAGAAAAAAGAATAATCAAAAATCATGGTTGGTGAGTAAAATTTGATTTAAGTTTCCAAATGGAAGGCCAGAATATTACCTAGGTTTGAAGAAAACTTTTTTAAAACGGAAAAAAAGGTCTGGAAAAAGGATTTTCTGTTTGAAGAATCCTTAATCAAGCATTTTTCTTTGGTTTTGAGAGGTCACAGGGTTGAGCCTCAACTTACTCCTTCCCTGTTACGTCAACAGTAATTTGTACTCTTGCTCTAAGGTTTCCAGTTTGTTATCCCCACTAGTGATGGCTAAACAGGTCACCCACCAGGCATGACTAAGGGCAGCACATGCTAGACATAATACACTCCTGGCTAGAACCTGCCACAAATTTAAGTTACAGACAAATACAGCTGGGCACATGCTAATGTTTAATAAAAGTGTTGCTTCAACACTGGAAGGTACAGAGCTAAATTAACATGACTTTCAAACAACAAGCAAAGCCAAGCACTGCAGACACTACCAGTGTAGCTCATATGGCATGAATAAAGCTCAAATGAACTCTTACAGTGGTTTCATCCATTCTATGTTGAAGCAATCTCTCTTTGAAAGCAGGTTAATTATAGCAGGATTTGACAAGATATAAAAAGGACAGAAGACAACTGTGTGAGCACAAAGCAATTTAAACCAAACACCACCCACCTACACATTGCAGAGAGACCTGTGTAGACAAGAACTCATGCAGCCAGACCTCAGATGAAAGTCCAGGAAAATACATCAGTTGAGAAAAAATCTGACTCCATCCACTTATTTTAGGTCCAAACTAACAGTAGTCACTATATTGTGTGTGACCAGTTCATTACTGTATGCTGTATATAGCTCACTGTTTTTCAAAATTAATGTGAAATGGAAAGATTCTCCCACAAGCCCAGTAGCCATCTGGTGCTATTGCTGTACTTCATGAAAAATTCATTACCTTTTTATCATAGTCAGCTATTTCAGAGATTGTAGTGATTTATGTTTTTAAGCAGAATATTTTATTCACTATTGATGTTTGCAAATCTGCTTCAGCATCACAGTTCAACAGATTATGTTCTTTCTGGCTTCATCCTAGGGATTTCTAGCAGCTTGAAGGCAGCAGAAGCTGTAAAAAAGTCAGTTTTTGCAATAGATTTATAAAATGGACGCCATAGTGTAGTTTGTTTTCCCAAACTAAATAAAGCTAAACTCAGTGCCAGTGAAACATGCTCAAGCATTAAGAGCAACATTACAGCTCCAAGCTCTTGTTCAGCCATTCACCTCCAACAGAGCTGGCTGTCAAGTAACACACAACTTCGTTTGGTATTCATTCTAGCCCAGAGAAATTTTACATTTTTCCTTCATGCTCTACTCACAAGAAATTCTGCAGCCAGAAGTGTTTCAGCAGGCTGTACAGAGACCAAAATCAAGTTAGTGGGTTAAGGAGGACACAGGCTAAACCCCTCCTCATGAGTGCTGAGAGAAGTGTCAGCAGTGCAGCAATTGCTTACTGGACTCGTAACCAGTCATCAAGAGCCTGGATGAAACACCTACCCTGATGCTGCCCTGTACCACACCGGTATGAGCTGCCTGTGCTGTGGCTTTTGAAGCCCTTAAAGTTTGTGCTTTTTCTTCCCTCCTCCTTCAGGCTAATACAAATAAGGCCAAAAGAATTCAGATAATATAGCCCAGCAATTCCTTTAATCAGAACAAATGCTTGTGAGGGTTGGCAATGCCTGAAGTGTGGGTGTAGAATACATCCCCAACAATTCAGTACACAGCAGGCTGCAATAGGAAATAGCTACTAAAATTGAGAAGGATGTGAGTGAATATTCATAAGTTTTCATCAAAAATAACATCACCTTTAGCAGTCCCTTTACATACCCACAAATACTTTATCAGCCCACACAAGACTTCTGTCTCAAGCACTGCAAATTACCTCAGCCATTGGTATTCATATATGCTATTAGGGTACTCTTTCTGTGTTTTAATCTTAAAAATAATGCCTTTACTCAAGCAAAGTCCCAAGCAGGCATTTTACTTTGTTAGTTTTGAAAAAAAACTAAACAAATTCTATGACATCCCAAATGAGTCGACGAGATGTCACAAAAGCTTGCAGAAAGTAGAAGGTTTAAGGAAACAGAAACAATGCCTGGGTGTACAGGGAGGGTCCTAGGGAAGTTGAAATTGTCTCTGAGCCAAAATTAGTAAAAAAATGCCAGAGAAAGCAACAAGGTCTTCTCCTGGAATAGAGACAGAAACAGCAATATTAAAGAAAACATCTACTGCTGAATGGGCTGGAGGAACTTGGTGGTAACAGAAGAAGAAAAGACCTTTACTGGTGAGGTTTGATCTCAGGCCTCTGCCTAATGGAAGGGTCTGGGAGAGCAGTCTGAATATTTGTCTGGTCCTACGGGCTCACGTGACAAATGAGGCCAGTGAGACTGCTGGCCAGCACCACTGAGATGCCATTCTCAATTGCCTTTTAAAAGTCATAGCACTTTCAAGAGGGCCCCAGTTACTACAGAAAGGCAAAAAGGTCAGATTCCTCTTTAAGAAAGATTATCTTGGGATACCACAGACTTAATCACAGTCCCTGGAAAGACTGTGGAGCAAGTCTTCAGAGCCATTTCTAAGCACAGTAAAGATGAGAAGGTCATAGAGAGCTGGCAACAGGGAGTTACCAAAAAGAAATAGTGCTCAACTGATATGATCTCCTTCTATATAGAAAAGGGTGACTTGGAACAAAGCACAGTGCATATCCTTTACCTTGGCTCTCCCAAAACTTTCAACAATCTCCCTCAGTATCCAGACCAGCCAAGTCATAGAGGTATGGGATGGATGGTTGGCATTTAAGGAAAGTAGAGAGCTGCAGGACCATTAATTAGGCTGAAAGAGTCAGTCATCTGAAACCCTTGGCTCATGTGGAGGGCGTGGGTCAAAATAAGGATGACCAGATACTAGTCCGGACTGCCCATTGTATTATCTCAATCCTTTGAGATCACAGAGTAGTTAGGTGTGGAAGGGACCTCTGGAGATCATCCAGCCCACCTCCCCTGCCAAGGCAGGGTTACCTAGAGTAGGCTACACAGGAACATGTCCAGGTAGGTTTTGAATATCTCCAGAAAGGGAGACTCCATAACCTATCTGGGCAGCCTGTTCCAGTGCTCTGCCACTCTCAATGTAAAGTAGTTCTTTTCCCTGTTAAGGTGGAACTTCTTTTATTTTAGTGTCTATGTGTTTTAGAAATATTCACGAATTGACTGGGTGAGGCTCTGAGCAGCTGCACCCAACTTCAGAGTTGGCCGTGCTTTTGGGATTTGGACCACGCATCCTGCAAGGATTTCAGTCAATGATCATTAATACCAAGATCTGGGCTGTTCTTGCCCAAAGATCAAGAAGAAACTCAAGCACAACCTTACATGAAGTTTCTTTCACCTAAAGAAGGGAAGAAAGAACTTGAAGTTTCAGAGGAATCTCCCTACTTTTCATTTATTTTTTAAGATAAAAAATTCCGGTGTGTTGGAGATTCTAAGCAGAATCCACAAACATCAGAGAGATTATACTGCCAAGCTCAAAAGAGTAAACTATGCAAACTGCAGAACAGCTTGAACTTTTAGCTGTCCTGCACTACAGATTACTGCATGGCCAGGCTCTAGTTGCTCTGTTGAGCTGGCTTTGCAGGAAATACCTACACACTGAAACAAACAATAATAGCAGGAGAGGCAAGAGCTCTCCTGCTCTGTCATTCCAATAAGATCACCTGATGGTGCACTTACATGCAAGCCAGTCAGTCAAACAAATCATTAACTTAAAGTTTCAAGGAGCATGGAAGAGGCTTTCTGCTTTCAGCACAGTTCTTTCCTGATTAGGACAGAAAGAGACTATGGCCTCTCTATACATATGGCAACCTTCACACAATAACATTACTGCCAACTGCAATGGCATACGGCAGGTGGCTGTTTTAGTTATTGCTTTAAGCTGCTGATAAATCATTTCCCAGGGGAGGGACTGTAGCCACTGCACCTGCATGAATTCTCACAGACTACTAACACCTCTTTCCAAAGTCAGCATAATTAGCACAGAAGCAAACATTAACAGAAGTGAATAAAATCCCGTTTCCTTCCTGTACATCCTCTGGAACTGTCTTACCCACTCCAGTCTCCAAGGAACAAAACTTGTGATTAAAGAGTCTTCAGTATGGTTTTCTAAGGCATTTTAAATTTGTAGTTAAAAAAAAAAAATCAGTACAATATTCAAAGTTCTTCATTCCTATTGGAATGGGTCTAATTTAGAGCAGCAGGAAATCTCAGAAGGCAGAGTTGTCCCCATGTCTTTTTTCATTACCAGTACATTATAGTTGCATCCCACTTCTGAAGGACGGTTGACTTACATGAGCCCACATAGCACACCAGCATCTGCTCACTGCTATCTTCTGTTCTTCCCACTTTCCATATCCTGTATTACTCTAATTCCTAGTCATCTTATTTAAATTACAAGGCTGACTATTCACATTTTGGTCTGTGTTTGCATAGCCCTTTGCACAATGATGCGCAGGTCCATAAATAGGTCGAAAGTAAACTTTCTTTGGTAACATACTTTCTTTGGTGTCTCAGTCATGCTAATGTATGGTATAGCAAGAGTAATTCAGCTGCTGTCTCAATTCTAAGAACAAAGTCATCAGTGATAACATGAATTTGCAATAAAATTACATTCCTACACTCTTCACCTAAACTCCTCTCTCAAAAAAAGGTAAAGAGTCTGGCTTCAAAAAGTTAAGCAAAATAGAGTCAGTGGCCAACCAAGGACAAGAGATTTCATAGTCAAAAATCCCTTCCAAGGAAAACTAATCCTGGCTTTCACAAGCCTGAGTCTCCTTCTGTTTAACTGTCTCCATCAGTGTCAACCATGGTTGCTCATTAGTATTCCCAGTGCTCCACAAGTTTGGTTAATAGCCTAAAGCTCCATCTGTGATAGGCAGTATTTACTTAACAAGGAGATGGCCACAGGCTTCAGCAGGATTGCTTATTTCTGCTCATGCTGTAGCAGGCCCACAGACTTTGTACAGATGGAAGGGAAGGAGATAGGATGTGGTTCTCCTTAGGTTACACGAGAGTGTCTTTCTGCTAAGAGGGTATAGGATAAGAATCTGAGTCAACACCTGCTGAAATCAGTGTGTCTCCTATCCTTTTCTGCCCACTGTTTCTCTTCTTGTCCCCATTTCTAATTCAAGGCTTCATGCAAGCCTATGCAAGTAAGTAAAATACATGCTTTTGGCTGCATACATTAAATCAGACCCAGAAGATCAGTTTTGGCTTCTTCAGCTTAATTCATTCTCTTGTCATATTGCTCTGGTTGGGAAAAACAGTTTAATAGCTTTTATTGCCTGCTGTATGTAGATATTTCAGGCATCTAGCTCATTTTTAAAAAGAACATTCTTCAAACAACACCCCCTCTGCATACACAATTTGTTCATAATATATTTCCAAGTTTGTTACAAGAAAGCATCTTCCAGTGGAATAAATTTAAACTTTCACTTTGAAAGGGGCTTAGCTAAATTGAGACTGTTCACAAAAAGATAAATATAGTTTTTAAGATAAACACATTCCTACTAGAACATTCAATTACAGTGTTACTGTAGTAACAGTCATACATACTCGTACCTCATCACAGCTAAGGAAAAATAAGAGACAGATGATTGTCAGGCAAGTGCTGAAGCAAAGATCTCGGATCACATCCAAAAAGTGGTCACATAGCTGAGGTGGCATCAAGAAGTGTGACTGATATTCCAATAACTCACTTTGGTTTTCATTAAGCAAGGAATGCTGATTCACATAATTCAACTGCCAGGTTTAGCCAGCTAAGCAGCTACAGAATCATTTCCTCAACTGAGAGCTGCCCCTGCACACAGTGAGGGACACCATTAGTAGTCATTTGCATCAGACAGAGCAAGTAGGAGTCCAAGGCTCCTGCTACAAGGAGGCCAGAGCCTTCTGTACTTTGAGATGTATAGAAAAGATAGATTACCTCAGAAGTCAATTTAATTTCAGGAACAAAGACTATATACTATTACCTGTCCATCTGAAGAACACTAACCAAAATTAACTATTTTAAGTGCACTGACCAAGGAAGAGTGCAAAGCCACAGTTTTCCTAAAAATCCAGCTCCATTACTTAGGCTCCTCACAGGCCCCACTTGCCTTTGAAACACCCAGTGCTTGGCCTCTGGAGAGAAGACCTGAGCTATTATAGCTGCCTGAGCCAGTCCTGTGATAGTGATGAAAGGACTTTGCCTCTGCTGTACCTTGGCACGTGCCATTAAAGTATACAGTATGGGGGAAAAGTGTCCCATCCTTTCCTGCCAGGTGTGCCAGAGCCACCCCAAGCACATTCCAGAGGGTGATAACAGATTTGGTCCACAAATGAGTCTTGGAGACAAGCCCCAAGTCCACTGTACACAGCCAGGAAGGCATGTGGCTGTAGTAGAGCAGTAACACCAAGACAGTAATACATCAAGGCAGCAAGTATTCATAGTCACCATGGCAGAAGACAGACCCAGGATGTTGGAAAGAGATAACTTTTCAGGCAGTGACAAACACTTCTCAGTACATGCCAGTGGCTATAGCAGTGCTAACAAATGCACCAGCGTTGGTCCCACATGCCTTCACAAGCCATAGAAGGAAAGAGACTTTCAGATAAGCATCTTGTTTCAAGCAAAAGGGACCATCTTCCCTTTGAAATTAATCTTTTCTAACTGTTTATCCCCATTAGTTTATATGATCAGATTTAGATCACATAGGGTGAGAAAGACCCACCTAGATCACAGACATACCCAAGATAGACAAGTAAAACTGGAAGATCCTTCCTTATCTGCAACTTCACGTTATGAGTAAAGATTTTTTTATTGTGGTATAATGCTTTAACTTCAGTTACCTCCCCACCAAAATTATACCAGCACAAGCATTTTTGTCTGTTGCGATCACATCTACAAAACCAGTACACGTAACAACATTGCCAAGGCGTCATTCTGCATCAATGTTTTGCCAGCTAAAGTTTCAAAGACAGAACAAAGTCCAGCCCAGAGATACAACTACATCCTTGTTGGATCTGCCTTATTAATACCTGCTACCCCCTACCAGAGAATGATTGCTGTAGTAAAGATTACAGAAAGAACAGGTGTATGAAATACTAACAGTGCAATGATAAGACTAGCAGCTGGGGACAGCACCCAGGCAAGTCTCCCATGAGAAGGAGTGAGGAGATATTCCCAAAGGCACTACGTATCCCTTACGTTTGATCTTATCCCCCATATCACAATCTACACATTGCTTTTTGGCAAGATGACAGGCAGATGGAGAACAAGTTAACTTCTCTATCAGTGGGATGGTTTGGCATGGTACAAGAGGCACGTACCCTTACAACCACAAAGTCAGAAGGCTTAGCAGAACCACCCTGTTTGCTTAACAAAGTGACGTAAGCCACACAACCACGCAAGCATAGCCTTTGTTCTTTCCTCCAGCTATCCCTGTTTTTCCTCAATGCCCTCCCACTAATTTCAAGTCTAGCAAAGTAGTCTGTACACCTTAAAGCAAGTACTGCATCATTCTAAAGTCCAAGTGTGTTCTGAGTAGGCAACAAGGGTAGCTAATCATGATAAACCTGAATTCAATTGCTGGCAAATAGAATGTTCCTAGAAACTACATATGTATATATCTATATATGGTTTATCATTAATAAATTCTGCTTTAGGAAGTTGAATGTATAAAAGAAATGATCATGTCTTACAAAAGATTATGAACATCAATTTATACTAAGGAATTAACAAACAACAGATAGTGTTATACTATCATAAGTTCAATTCTTAATAGAGATGGCTTGTAGATAAAAACAGTGAAGCCTTGTATTGATGTGCTGAAGACAAGCTACTCGTGTAACAAGATTATGGCATCTATTAATCAATTCTATTGAGGATAAATTCCTGATTTATGAAGCGTGACAGAAAAAACAATTACCCAATACAATAGCAGACTAGGCAGAACAGACCAGATATTTACCTGTACATCACAAAACACACAATTAAGACAAAGACAATCATACCAGTTCTTTTTAAATGATATTTTATATCTCAGCAGGCTTGTTTCCAGTAATTTCAAGATCTTTTGTCATTCCGCTATGCAAACAGTCACAGAAATCACAATGAAGTTGGCCAGATTTAAAGGCAAGCCACATCCCTCAGCTAAGACTCTTTTCACTTTGGTTAATGCAGCATAACATCACTATTTTTTTTTTTTTTGGTCTAAATAAATACAGAAAAAGCAAGACTGGGCAAAAGTCTATGAGGGACCAAATACGATTGTTTGTATTTATAAAACAATGAATACATTACTACTATTTTCTCCATATAAGCCCAGGTGTCTGGCCTGGCACAGGCAGCACCACAGAAGGCAAGGGCGTGGGCCCCAAGTTGAGGTCTGGCTGGACAGGGAGCAGGGGAATGCTGTGGGTAACAGGCAATTCCCCTGGCTGGTAGCACTGCCAGGGAGGCTGAAGAACATGCAGCATCCAATGGGGACAGCCCAAGCTCCTAGTGCTATTGCCACATGTTGTTAATTTAGAAGAGAATGAAGAGGCTGAAACTTCCTTAAGTACACACCCACACATCTTTAAACCCTAATAAATCCACACACAGGAAGTAAGACGATGGTTTACCATGAAAGAGGGAGCTTGTCTACGTAAGTTCCAGTTTATGTAGTCACCAGAGATAGAGAGGCCTCAACAGTGAGTCATCAGTTCCCATGGGTCAAGTGCAACCAGCAAGATAGATAGGTGCTCTCTGACAGAGCACTTCCTCATGCTGGAGTGAAAGCACCCAAACCACTCAAGACACCTGGAAGTGGCACCTCACAGCAGCTATTTGACCTGTCAAGAAGCCCACATGCAGCAACCTTCTGGTACATGGCTATATTCCAGCCCCGGGAGCAGCCACTGCTGCCTATTGCCTCATGGGCTGCCCTGCCAGACAGGGAAGGGAGAAAATGGCAAGACTGGTGCCAGAGGAGATCAACTGCATCCTCTTCTCCTGGATTACTAGGTAATCTAATTACTAATCAAAGAATTTGACAGACTAACAGTTGCCAACACTGTTATTACTGCATCTTTTAAAGAGTTATTTTTATCCATCTCAAAAGAAGCTACAGCTCACCTCCGTCCGAAAGGAAAATAAACACCATCTGAACCAAACAAATAATGTCTCACTTCAAACATTCGATTCAAAAACTTAATGAAACTGGAAGTAAAAGTGACATTTTACTTCGTTATCACCATAAAATTTCATGCATGTTCATTCTCTAGCTAAGAACTGAATTGAAGCTGTCAGTAGATAATATCTACTAGATTCTATAAATATCACTTCAGAAACTGAATATGAAATTTGAACAAAAATAATTTCACATCAGAATTTAATCTGCAATATTGTTTAATACTGAAGTCAGGTATTATGCATGTTAATTGAAGACACAAAACTTTAAGAGCAGGTACCTAGCAATGAGTTAAGAAAGCATGACATTTCTAAGGTATCATATTTTTTCCCCAACAGAGTAGGTGGGGGAACAAGAAGAGGGAAAGGAACAAGCATAGATATGAGGCCTGCCTTTCTCATGAACATCAGGAAATAGTAAGTCAGGCTGAGGTACCACAGAATGACCCTCAGAATGGAGAGTTTCTTGTCCTGAACCACCATGATGTCTCCAGGTTTTATTTGCCAGCCTTCAGAGGAGGATCAAGTTCTCAATCCTTCTGTCCTTGCAGGTTAGGGAAATAAAATCCCAAAAAACAACTCAAAAAACTTCAACTAAACCTCCACACCAAAACCCCAAAACTTCCTTAAGTATCATGAAAAATATTATCCAACACTTTGATAGTTATCACATCTTGTAATTGGCCTCACAAACATCCTCACCCTAGAAAATTTTAAGGTGTAAGAAGAGCTTTCAATCTCTGATTTTACTCTTTATTTTCCAGACAGTTGTTTAGACACTTAAAAGTGTCTTATGACATACTAAAAATTAGCCTAAAAATTTCCCTGTTCTGCAGAAACAAGCTCATATTCTGATCAATGAATCAGAGAGCAAATCACCATAAATAAGTATAGCAATTACATACTTGCAGTTTTCAGAAATTTAGAATCCTTGCTTTGAGACTGAAAAAATATCATCAATACACTGTACAGTGATATAACAGAAGAAAATATCAAAATAGTAATCATAAGAAACTTTTGTAGATTAAGGCAGACACTGTTAATAACTAAGGTTCTGCTTAAAACAATCCCAGCTCTTTTTTTCAGTGATGGGATCCAGTGAGACCAATGGTACCTGTTTAGGAATTCTTTCAAGTCTGCAACATTTTTTTTTCAGGTTTTCCAAACAAATGAAAAAGCACCATTTTACTGAATTAGGTTTTGTGTATGTTATTACTTCGCAAACATCAAGGCCTTGCCTTGATTTCATAATCCAGAATTCCTCAGCAGCAGTACTAGTTTACAGTAACAGTACAGTAAACAGTACTGGTTTAAGGTACTCCCACCATTCAGCTCTATCTTCTCTGAACAACCACCTCCTGTTGTGCTGGCACGGAGTCCAGCCAGATGCAGGCTGAACTGATAAACTGGAAGATTACCCAGAAATTTTACTGAAGCCAGATCAGCTCACTGTGAGGGCCACAGTACAGCTGCACAGGTAACTGTGCCAGCACAGCTACAGGATGCAAATCAGCATTTTTATTGAACTTCATACCAAAGATAGAACCAAAGAATTTAATTGTTTACATTTTTGAAAACTTTTAAAACTCTTCTGCCTAATCCTATGTATATACACAAGCCAGAGATTCCACTTAAAAAATAATATAAAATCTAGACTTAATACTAAGCTTAAAAAATAAATACACCATAATCCAAAGATTGAATAAACCCTGTGAGTTACTTTTAAAGATCATTAAAACAACTGATAAGGAAATGCTAATACTGGAGATAACATTCTTAAAAGACGGCAAACTTTGGTTACAGGAAGGCCCTTATCCAGACAATATTCCCCTGGGAGAAGCAGCACTCCACTGGATTATATCCTCTTTGCTTAATCACAGTTAAGAAATTTAGAAGTTTTTAATACTTGGAAGCCACAGAAAAGTTTGTGCGTGGAGACACTGAAGCAGCTTGCCACAAAAAGACCATGCACACACAACAAACCACAGCAATGGCACTGTGTTTTGTTGAAGCACTAGGCAAAGGTGTCAAGTACGCACTGCCCAGACCGGACCTCTCCACCTGCCTTGGACAGGCAGTGAGTAAGAGCAGTTCTATTTTCCCCTCTCTTACAGAGAATTCAGAGCTTGCAGATAAGGAGGCAGCAGCCCTCCATGGGGCTGCACCTGGAAAGGTTTCAGAGTCACAAGCTGCAATAGGACCCACTGTTCAGGGCAAGACTGAACTCTGCACTTCCAAAGGAAGGAAATGTTCCTCATTGATTATCAGAAGGGCAAATGGGGAGGGAGGTAGGAAGAGGAGAAAGCTGGCTGTGCCCTGCCGAATATCTCCATCTGAACTTTTTCCAAAGCGAAAACAATTTATTGTCATTTGCAAAGGTCCCCCATACAACAGAGTAAGATCTGTATGGAGCTATTCCCCAGCCCTGCCTACCGAGGAGGCTGGGTAGAAGCATCACACCAGCCACCTCATCCCCAGCTTGTTGCAGTACCTCACACTCCTCAGATTCCTGAGGACTGAGTCCACAGGCTGGGCTCTCTCATCCCCCCTGAGGCATGGCTGCTCGACTGGAGCAGAGGACTTTGGACTGCAGGGCCTCCCCCACAAGCTGCAGCTGCACATGGCTGCACACCGAGGCCACACTCCAGGTACCTCGGCACATAACTACCTGGAGACCTGAGGCTGTGCTGGGGGAAGGCAGCACAGCCTGGTGATGCTGGTGTTACTGGGATACACCCAGGGAAAGGGCAGTACCTCCAGCCCAGTCACCCAGAGGCGGGGACTTCCTGAGGGTCCCTATTCCCCCCATTTTTTCTCCTTTTCCCTGGAGGCATGCACACATCCATCTATAACCAAAGCCTCTCCAAACATCTATCAGCCAAAGGGTCACCAGTGAAAGTATCCAAATGGGAATCATAAGAAATTGTCACTGCTTTTTTTCCTGTATCAACTTCAGCAAAAAATAGATCATTTCACCAAACCAGAACAAACTGAAACAGAGCACTATGGTGCACAGAAAAGTAATAACCAGCCCCTGCTGCCAGCAGTGATAGCCACCCCACCAATAGCTGCTGTCAGAGTGGCTCTAATCTCTTTCCCCAGGAGAGATTGTGAGCAGCATGGCACATTTTGGAGCCCAGAGAGGTCAGATGAAGTCCCTGGAGGGTCAGTCAGAGGAGAGCAATGCGGGTGGCCCTGCTCTGTAGGCCAGAGACACCAACACTGACAGGTTCTAGCTCTAGACACCCCAACAGCAGACCAAAGAAATACAGCAAAGGGCTCTTTAAACACAGTAACAGCAAAGAACTCATTGCTCTCCCCATCAAAATATTCCTCAAGAGATCCTATCCTGGTTTTCCATTCCTTATGGAAGAGTAGCAAGGTCACTGCAACACCTTCAGTGTTGTCTTTGAGCTCTTTTAAAAGGCAAGAAAGAAGGAGAAAATTCAGCAGTCTGCTTGGATACGGGATTATTTGATCTGCATCAGGATTTAAATCAAGATTTTCAGAATCACAGTACAGTACATGGATGGAAATGCGTTAGAGTCCAACACCATCACTGCAGGGGACAGGAGTCTGAGATGTGAGGGGGAATACAAAATTGGATCCTCACTCATGGGTGAACTGCTGTTGGCACTGTAAGAGCTTTTAATTGCACAGAACACACTGTGGGAGTCCCGGAACTGAGCTGGGTAAGGCAGACTCACAGAACACAAGTGATTCTAGAGTTTGTCAAAAAGAGGGATTCTGGCTGCCAGCAGCAAGCCCTGGCCTTGCAACAGAAGTAACTTAACACCTATACCAGCTCAGTATGCTGAATAAAACTCTCCTGCACTTGCCACCAAGCTCACGACCAACCCTCTTCCAGATGACATCCGTGGAGCTTGACTGCTGAAAGCCACTGAACGGAATGACTTGTTAGAAAGACTACAACTGTAGTTCACTTTGAACAAAAAAAACCAAACAAACCCATCCCGCAACCAAAGAGAAAAGAACCCACCAAAAATGCCCCACATCCCCCCACAATAAAGTACTCCTATTACCAAACAAAACTTGGAGTCACTTGTTAAATGAAGGTTTTGGTTTGTGATTTGGTTTGTTTTTCCTTGGGGGGAAGTTGTTTTTTCAGTTTGGTTTAACAATATCTTCCAAACATTGTCATATCTTTTTGCAGACTGTATTGTTTTTTGACTGGTTTGTTTCAAGTCTTTACTCCCACATTTCTACTTTTCAACTTATAATAATCACAACAGGCTCAAAAAATAATCAATGGCCCAACAATCAGCATATTAGAAATTAGATGAATGCTTGCTGGATTCCAATCTGAGGAACAGGAAGACTCCTAACCACTCCACCCAAAACACCCTAGCATAGCCATATTGGTCCTCTAGTCCTCTGCTGGAGTGTACCCCTGCATCACTCTCTTCTTCTTCAGAACTGAAAACTCTTTGAATGCCAGTGCAACCACTTACTAGTGCTGAATTTGCTATGTTATGCATGATTAATTCACTGCCCCAGGCCTGAGAAGCAATAGGTAAAGGCTTTCTAAGCACGTCTGCAGTGGAAAAGAGAAAGGGAACTAACAGGCACAATGCAGCTTTCCAGCAGCAGTCTCAGGTCCAGTTTCGATGTCTTCACAACCTGGTTTAATCCACACAATACACAGAGTGAACAGGATGTTTAGGGAAGCAGATAATATCTGCTTTGGAGACTATGTACAGTTATTTTCTCACTAGAGATAACCAATAGGATGTCATAGCACTTGGTCTCACATCAGAGATAAGCCCCCAGGAGGTGCACCCTTACTGTGCTTTCACATGATGATATGGTGATTTAGGGGATGCACATCTCCCAGTAAGCCTGCACAACAGCTTTCTTTTAAGATCAAGCAATTACTTCAACAAAACAAAGTCTCACACTTTTCCCCAAGCCTACAGAAATACACAACATGCTCAGTTTAGTCATTCACTGAAAACCGAAGCTTGCAACACCATATCCTAAAATCTCTATTTCCAAGGTATTTTCCTCCCTCTACCACAGCTCCCAGCATTTCAATTTGGTTTCCTAAAGAAATATGTATTCCCTGAGCATTGTCTGTAGTGGCTTTTGAACCCTGTAAGCAACAAGTTTGACCCTTACAGATACTTAAGAAAGTATTAAACTATTACAATTTTCACAAAACAGGGACAAGGAAGCCCCTTTTTCATACTCCCTCCAAAGTTAGGGGTTTCTCATCAGAAAGGCTTTTAGTTATTCACACCTTTTTAGAGAGAAGGAAACCTGGAGCCACCATAGCAGTTTGTAATCCCCTCTGCTTACAGAGTTCTATACTCACATCTTGTTTCTGGGCTCCGGTCAGCCCTAAACACCAGCTAGCAAACTTTCAAGAAATCCCTCACCCTCTAACAATTTTAGGCTTATTGCCAGTAGCTTCTCTGTGGTCACACCAGAGCAGTTGCAACTCCCAACACATGCAGAAGAAGGCACAGGTGCTGCTAGACTCAATTACAGTATCAATGAGTAGGTGGGGATTTACTTGCATTTTCAAAAAAAAGAAACAAAGTTTAATAACTGAAAGCTTTTCTAGATGACAGTTTTGTTGCACAATTCTACAGCCTTATCTCCCACCCACTGAATTTGATAAAAAATCTACCTCTGCATGCACAAGTAGTTTTACTGACACATAAAACACTGTAAGAGGAAGTAATTTGGTTTACAATTTCACTAACGATAATATCTGGACTGTGAAATGTGGTCTTCATGGTAAATAAAACCTTTCACTGTAGTTTTAAAAATATATATCATTTAATATACTGATCTTTTTATTTTCCTTCTACAAACAGTGTTGCCATTGACCACCCCCAAAAGCACTGGGGTGGGTTTGCTAAGGCAAAGCACTGCATGAGGCCCTCAGCTGCTGTAGATTGACACAGATTTCAAATGGCAGACACCTGCATTTTCCAGCAGAGTAGCTGGCACAGATTTCGGACTATCATTTCAGATATAAATATAGACAGTTGGTGTAAAAGGCAGGTGTCTATATTTGAGTTAATCAGCTTATGCTTTCTGTAGAGCAGAGAGAAACAAGTCAGAGCACAGGGTGTTTTATCTGACCTCCCTTAGATACCACTCCTGAACTATGATGAATCACACCCTAGGCAAACATGTTTCTTTCTGTGAACTCTAAAAAGACCTAGAGATGCCTACATTCGAAAAGAATGCTTAAATTTTATAGGTCTAATATTTAGTAAATTGAATCCTGACTGCTGTGCCCGTATTATACAAAAAAACACACAGCATTGCTCCTGCAAGAATATTATAGATGTAGTAAGTTTCTCCCATAGGTAAACAAGAAAAGTAAATCAGGTTGAGTGAAAAGGTACTCTAAACTTGACCCAAAGTGCTTGAAGTCAGTAAGGAAGTAGATAATTATGGCCATCACACTGAAAGTTGGACTTGAAAGGAAGAAGAAAAAAAAGTGCTTCTTTTTTTAACTATATAGGTTTTGTACCCTTTATAAAATTGTCTGGGCAAAGCAAGACTGAAGAGTATGTCTAGTCTTCTGAGCAGATCAGTGCTCCTTGGTGAGGAAGTGCAAGAGTGCTTTGTGCAGGCATGTACATGCAGATGAAATGAATGCAAAGCAAGAATAAAATATTGCAGATTTAAACAGCCAGATTCTATACCCCCTGTGCAGAGGCTTAAGTGAATCCATAAGGAAAAAGCCAGAAGTGATTTAGGTCAGACTAAAGCCATCATTAATACAGGATCCCTGTATTAGTTCTGCCTTTAAGAAAATGTATATATCTATGCAAGAACACATTATGCCCAGACAAGCTATGCCCTTAGTAACCCTCGGGATAATTTCAGGGTTATCTAGATGGGGTGAGCAAACATCAAAAGATTCAGCATTTCTATTGAGAGTAGAGCCTGCTCCAATTTTTTTGTTTATGGTTTAGAAAACAGCCTGGAAATTTTACAAGTATGTTTTTTTCACAAGATGGAGAAAAACCTGCATTTGGTTTACTTTTACACATCACCACTCTTAAGAAAATATACTTTATGAAGAAGATGACTTTAAATTATATATTAAAAAACTAAGGAAAAGCATGTTCATGTTTCTGTTCTCTGTACACATCCAATTTTACAACTGTTATTGCATAGGAATAGCTCTACTGACACTGATGAGAGAATTTCACTCACCGTGAGTGAGCTCCGCAAGTTTGTGTGATGTGTGTAGGCCTGATTTGCAAAAGTTTACAATCGCAACTTTTAACTTAAGTTAAAAATTTCAAAGGTTTCCATTTGGAACTGCAAGTTCAAGCCATTTCATTTAATAAACGAAACTAACTTTGAGATAGAAAAGGCAGCAAAACACATAAGCTTATCTTTTGTTTATTTACATTCCCCTCTAATATATATATATATTTATTTAATGTGGTAAAAGGCAAAATTAATACTCTGTGCCAAGTTTCAGACAAATATGAAATTTCAAGGCTTACTGTGTTATTAAGCTTCTGAAATAAGGATTTATATCTGTAAAAGAAGTGCTGTCACAACTTGAACTCTGAGCAGTGGTAATGCCACCACAAGAACCTGGTTCACATGCAGTGTGAACAGACCAGATTGCCTTATCCTAATAAAATGAAAGATTTAAACCAGAAGAAATCATTTCAAAGAACCATATTTCTAGTGCTGTCATGTTTGCAGTTACATTTGGGTTTATAAGATGGGAAAACGTGAATCTATTTATATATTCTCAAGTTACACCCACAAAACAGGATCCCAGAGAAATTCTCACAAACAGGGTTTGCAAGAATACAACAGAAGTGTGTGTAGGTAGATGTGTGCGCCTGGATGGATTCTGTATGTAATCAACATGTAAAGCTCTATAACACTGAAAATAATAAATTGTTGTGAAGGGGTAAGGGTGGAAAGTGCATTTTACACGGATTATCTGCCCTAGTTCCTGTTCTTATTTTTGGAAAGCAATCAGCTCTTCGTGAGAACTCAGCACCACGCTGAGCCACCCTGGGGCTTTTCATGGCCCAGCCCTTCACTTTGCATTATCATCTGTTAGCAGCCACATCCTGTGCAGACTGATTCATTACAGCCAAGAAAGGCTGCGAGAACAGGAGACCCTCTGAATCCTGAGGTCTGAAATCACACTAACATACGTCCCTCAGTGTACTATATAAAATGAAGCTACCTTTTCAAAGGCATTTCCAGCCACTTTTGTAACTATCACAAATCAAAGCTTATTTAAAGACAATATGTTGTTTTAACCTAAGATCTTTGCAAATCACCTTTATTTGAAAACTCTCATATGCCTGATTTGGAAGACCATATGTTCATCCAAATTTAATTTAGACATAAAACCAAATAATTTTGACTGCTTTTGCTTAAAAGATATACTCAAATACAATAAAAAATCATGTAGCCATAAATCAATCCAGTTTATGAATGTTTATTCACTGGTGTATATGAAATACATTATTATTTCAACTATATTTTTCTTTTCTGTGAAGCTGAAGTGCATGTAGTCAGAGATAATACAGTATGTTGAACTTGTATTTTTAAACCCTAAAATGCATTACTTTTGAAATAGTATGATTTCCTGATGCATAACTATTGAACACAAATAAGTTGCAAGTCAATTGAAAAATCTGAATTAGTGTCACAGTCTATTACTTTCCATTTCACTGTATTTCTACAGTAACATAATATCTCACAGGACTTTTAAAAATGAATTTAAAGGTAAGATCAACTATGAGATTCTTGTTTCACATATAGATGAAGAAACTTCAGATATAAAATGACCAACCATCAGTGGCTGGGCTGGAAGTAGCAATCTTCAGTCTTAAACTTCCAGTTCCCATTGTTAACTCTGTGACTTTAACACTAAATTACATGCTTTGATGTATTTGTTTTAAAGCTGCAATGTAGAGCTGAATCTTTGTATAGAATTTTTTCCGTCTCCTATCATGATTACAGCCATAGCATGACATAAGCAACACTGTATGCAAGCAAGTTCTGTGACACACTGGCAGAAAGACAATTGCTGAACCATGTAGAAACATAGTTTGCTGGTACCAGTGCTACCACAGCACAGAGTGAGGGATGTGTATTGATGTGGCAATAGGAGAGCTGTCAGAAAGCATCAGTGTGGGTGCAGTCCATGAATCCCATTTGTCTCCAGTGTAACATGACTGATTACAGCTAAATTACAGTGACTTTAAATGTACAAGTCAATTTTCTAAGCTAATTATAATCAGGGAGACTAGTACTTCTAAGGTAAGCAAAATTCAGCTGCTATACAAAATACAGTATAATTGAGAACAGTAGAATAAATGTATCTGATTCAAATAGAAATTCATGGGCTGGAGGTCAAGGGAAACAATGCTATTAATAATCCATAGATGGCAAATTTACTGTATCCCTTATAAGGGGAACCAAATAGGAATAAACTGTGTTTGCAGAGATATGTTCCACAAAGAATCAAGGTTCTATGGGAAACTCAGTTGACCCACAGAAACATCTCAAGAAGACAGGTAAAAAAATACATCATAGATATATATATTCAGAAATACTGTGGAGATTTTACCCTCATTGTCTGCAACGGTAGAAGGCCCCTTCATCATGCAACTGGTGTCAAGAGAAGCCCCAGCTTCAACAGCATACAAAAATTTTAACACCAGGGTAGTTCAGCTAATGTTAGAAAATATTTTTAGAAAATTTCCCTCTTTTAGGTCATCTTTATCCATGTTAAACCACTGAAGCACATGTGAACACTCTTTGCTGATCCTCTTCACTCACAAACTCATGCTTTTGCCACCCAACTCAGTGATGTTCTAACATCAAAACCACCTATTAGAGCTTTCAGGGCAAATGATACTGAAACAGGAAAGGGATGAAAATGTTCCAAAGGAAATTATCCTAAATTATCATTCATAAAGTGGTAACAGAGGAAAAGCGGTTGAAGGGCTGGTGGTACCATTTGGCTATGTGTAGTGTCTGAGGTATCAGGCATCACACCTTTACCTTGTCTGACCTAAATTCTACCATTATGGTATTTTTAGAAAGGATCTTGAAATACAACAGCTTGTGAGCCAGCCAGGAGCCCTCAGCACATTTAACAAGGCTCAACACCCCTGCTTTCTCTTTTGTCAATGGAGATTAATGCAGTGATTAGGTGGCTTTCTTAAATGAGGTATTGTTTCATTTCAGCAATAGGAAAACTACAGTGTATAAAATAATAAAGATTTTGAACCAATTAAGCCGACAAAAAGCATATCTATTTCCCCAGGGCTCAATGTGTCTGGGAAAACCCAACAGTTTCAAATCTGCTCTCCCTCCACACACCCCACAGCCAACAACTGTACTTGACCTTCTCCTTTCTAACTATTCTGTCATCTTTAGCTCTTAATTCTGGTGGAGCAGCTGTGTAAATATAGCTGGAACTAAGAAACCATAATCTTCAAAGCGCGGGGATTATTCTTTCTTAGTTTTCTGAGCTGTTTGCAAGCAGGTATTTAGCCTGGAAGTACTATCTAGCCTGCCTACTTTGTCTCCTTAGATTTTGGGTTTGCCTTTGAATAAAATCAGTGTGTGACTACTTGGCCCCATGGTGAGCAGGCAGGCAGCATCACCCATTCATCCAGAGGTCCCTCAGTTCACTCCCAACTAACACCAAAAGAACAGGACACTGACAGGGAGGGAACTGAAGTCCTTCATTTACTGTGTGGGACTTTTGTCAGCTAGGTATTCAAAAGGATATTTTTGCTTTTTTACAGCTGGCTTAAGACTGACTAATGCTTTAAAGAAGGGCAAGGTACCAGCTATGTATTGGCCCTTTACTTTGTTCTCAGGCAGGATGGCTGTGGGAGCCCACATGACAACTCCCAACATCACCCTGCTGTGAAGCCAGGCTGTGTATTTCCCTTCAGTTTATTCACACAGCTCTGCAGTCTCATTCTGCTCCTAAAAATAATCACAGCCTGCAGAGCAGCATGAGGGACAGGCCTTCACATACCTATGTCAGTCAGGATTAAAAAAAATAATAAAATGCTTTCCTCATCCCCTAGACTAAACAAACATATCCCTACACATCCATCCTAGCAGCAAGGGTTGTTTTGGCTTGGGGACACAAATCTAACAGAGCAGGCTGTAAACTGTGACCCTCTCAAAAGATGAGTCACCCACCAGTAAAGTGAAAACACTGACCCTAAAAGCACTGATTCATGCCTAGATTTCTCTCTCAGAAGTTAGGCAGCATTATGAGCACACATTTGCCAGCCTTCATGCACTGCAATCTGACAGCTGACTCAAGACTGCATGTTAGGACTAGTGCCCTATATATAGTGGATGCAGATCGCCTATGTCTTCCACACTCTGCCTTACCAAGTCCTTTGTAGTATCAATTTGTAGTATCTAAATCCTCCCTCCATGTCAAGAATGACACTCACCTCTCAACAAGTTTCAGCCAGACACTAATTAACACTCTGCTATTAGTAAATAAATGATCCAAGATGCAGATAACCCTCCCCAGAAGACAAAACTACCTTCACTCAGACCTGCTGAGGTCCAGAAGAGCTTAGCTAGCGCCCACCTGACTGCTTCCAGCTCCTCACTGCTCAGTGACCACCACGTCCTGGGTAATGAACTCCTGCAGGACCAGGGTGCTGTGTCAAATGGTACAGAAGCACCAATCAGGCTGGGAACCATGGGCTGGATGGGGGTATTGCTTTCCACACAAAGTATCAATCATGGCTCAATGAAATATGAAAATTTAAAGAGAGAAAGGTTTCACCCTTTTTTTTTTCAAACATAAATGCACACTCAGTGCAATGCAACTTAAAAATCATGTTAGAACCTGAAGGAGTCTAATCATCCCGTAGTATTTTTCCTAGTTGAAACAGTCTTAAGCTAACATGCAGCTATGCAGCTAGAAAACAGAGACCAGATCCAGAAGGCTGGTTAACTATAAACGATTGCATGTGAATAGACAGCTGAGGCAATGCCATGCCAACTTTTGTGAGCTAAAACAACAGTGATAAGGTTACAAGAACTTGGTAGTTTGTTCAATAGCACTGCACCAATTCAGATGCAATTCCTTACCTCCTTAAAGAAGCAGCTTAAGATACCTGAAACCTTGAAGAACAGAGCATTCATGTGTAGCCCTTTTAGCTAAAAGTATTTTCAATTTCAAGATTTGTAACTCCAGCATTGTAACAAAATGACACCTGCTTATTCAGCTGCTCTAAAGATTTTCTAACATTTAACAGTATTTAGGCCAGAACTGACAACTCATCATACGGAAGAAACTGAACCCAGGCTGGCAGGACTGTGCTAGCAGAAAATCAGTTAAGATACCGAATGCTCTACTGTAATCTTTGTTTTGCTCATATTTGGAAGACTTTGTAATAGAAATACAAAAAATAGTTTCAGAGGTACAGCTACATTTGTATACTATACTCTCAGAACTGTTACTGCAAAATTCCAGCAAACAGTTCTAGTACAGATAAAGGCACAGCTTGAAAGTAAAACTCATCCCCCAGAGACTTCTACTTCCAAGTCAGTATTAACACAGTAAGAACCATGACATTGTAAAAACAGTCTTTTCCACACACTCTCACTTTTTCCTTCAGAGTGCTAGAGTACAGATCTGTCAAGTGTTTGTAAGTAAAATCATTCACTGCTGTTTTTATGCATAGAAGAGTTTAGGGAGACTGCCACCAGATAAAACACCTGCATGTTTAATATGCAGAACAAAACACAGTTGTTTTTTTCAAGCAGAACACCTTTTCAACTATTCCCAATAGTAGCCTAATAAATACTGAAAATGAAGCAATTAGTATTTAGTATCACAGTTTGTTCACTGGGTGCAAAGAGCCAGCCTGCCATCTCATCTTCCTTAGCCTAGGAGTACATCCAATAGGAAGAAAATATTAGCCAGATTATACCAGTAATACCCCAAATTCAGAGGACTCAGCATCACTAATATAGCTTTTTCCTCAGGACTAAGAGTAACCTACATTTTGATGTGTCATCAGTTACATAAACAGAAATGAAAATATCAGGGTTGAGAGAGAGAGGATTGGATATTCTTGTTCAAACTTAGCCATTTTTATTTACAGGCTAAACAAAGTTTGTCTCGTCTACGTTTGGGTCCTGAAACTAATCAGAAGCCTCCTATCTCAACACTTTCTACTCATTGCCGTAAAACCCCAGGAGGAAATTCACCCAAGGCTTAACTGCACACGAATCCATCGGACAGCTTTAGATACCTGAGTCTAAAGACACTAAACCAAGAACCACGCAAGAGTACATGTGATATATGCCCAATATTGCCTGTTAAATACTGCACATAACACAAAACAGGTTCAGCTATATACAATATTTTTCTAATTATGCAAGAGCCATCACTTTGGAAAAGAGTCACTGCAGCTAGTATTTCCTCAGTGAATATACAGATCTAAAGTTCTCAATGAGATACCTCCAATTTCTAACACCATGACATAAGCCTCACCACATTTTTAAAACTTTGGTTTTCAACAGAAGTACCGATTCTAATAGCAGCAGATCTATGTCCACAAAGGTCGATGAGAATGTACCATTGCAGTACATGAAGTCAGACACCTTCTCTCTGCAGGCTTTTTTTGAATTGTTTATTGAGGTTTAAGAAGTCATCCACATTTCTATAAATATAGACATTACTTGTAAGTGACTTACAATGTCACCAGTGCAGGTACATATATAACCAACATACAAAAGCTCCACTGGAAGCTACTTCAGTTTATTCAAAAAGGATCAAGATGTAATAAAAAAAACAAACAGCTGTCACTTTCAGTTATTGAAGACACTAAAGTGCATTTTTGGTTACCTCCTGGTCAAACAGCTGCTGGTTAAAAAGTTTGATTTATTTTTCTTTTTTAAACATAGGTAAATTACATCAATTGACATTCAGGTTTGTAGCCGTCATCCTCCTGGTACATGGCAGCAGATAAGAAAAAATGTATTACTTAGCTGGTTGAGAGGAGGAAACAGATTTTGCTATTTTTCATTTTTTAAAATCTGGTATTTCCAACAAAAGTTTAAAGATAATCTAACATTCTGATGAATTTCTACAGCACCACTAAAGTTAGTATTAAAAATCCAGGCTCTGTTTTAGCCCTTTTAATTCCTAACCAAGTATCGAGTCACTTGAAGCTCTGTACCAGTAAGAAAACTACCCTCCCTTTTCCATCAAGCACTATCCTGCCCAGTTAACACTGTTTGCACACTCTGTAAACAAGAACAGCTTAAAGCATAATTAAAGCAGAACACAGGCCCATCTTGAAAGTCTTCTTCCCCTTCCCCCCACCCCCGCCCCCGTAGTGTCTAATGTTTGAGTGTATAAAGCATTATTACATTCCTAACCACAAAATACTGTAAGAGTCACAACAAAAAAAGCATACGTTGAAAGTGACATAGCAATACCACTTTAATAAAATGGGGTATTTTGGGGAGATACAAGATGTGCTCTGCTAATTTTAACTCCATCTTTACTTCATTATGTTATATTGCCAGGAAAGTCACAAACAGAGTGAAGAATGCTGCACTGGTTAGAACCATAGCAGCCATAGTTGTTCTTTATAGCTCCTTTACTGCAATTCATTGACTTTTACTTTTGATACAAGGAGGACATAATACTCACCATTCTGAAATAAATTACTAATTTTGAGTAACAGTTTAAACCTGATTAGCACTGTATAATGATGAATGGCTACTTCTAAAAAATAAAAACTTTACATACCAAAAAACATGCTATATGTTGGGAAACCACTTTTTCATGCTCTAGCGTGTTGTTTACATTTTTCACTTGTCAAAGTCTTTCTTTTATCAGTTGAAGAATCCACAGCACTTAAAATTTCAAGTATTTGAACTGAACATGATTCAATTTCAAAAAGTGCCAAATTAAAAAAAACCCTACACATGTAGCCAAGCTTTCATGGAAATCCCCAAACAAGGTAAAAAGCCAGCCTCAATGAAATTATGGGTTACTAGCTTCATACATGTTTTTAAAGCTGTATAATGTTCACCTAAGCACTCCACTTACAAGCATTAGAAATTTAAAAACACAGAACACCTTCAACGCAAATTGCTTGCAGAGGGCACCCTCAAACATATGAGTACAACACTAAGCAGAAGACCCTCATTTTATTTGGCTATTTAGACATCCATGTCACATATACCCACCCATCCATTTCCTGATAGCATTACATCATCTATTAGGGCTTCTGAAATAATACAGAGCCATAAAACTCAGAAAAGACTAGTTAAAAAAAAAAGTTCCACAACTGCACAGCCTTCCTTCCACACAGCAAGGTTGTGCAACTGATTGTTTTAACGTAACTAAGCTTAACGGCATCCAAACAGGCAGGCCTGGGTTTGGAAGCTGTCTGACGTCAAATTTTGACCATGTAACTACTCTAAAATAGAAAGGTCAAAATAGAACTCATCTCTTCTTTTTCTGCTGCCTCAACATTTTCCTTCGCTTAATTATCATATCATGTAGTTTCTCCAGTCCCTCTTTGAGTCCGTCTCCAATGATTGCACAGGTGGGCTGCAAATGCCAGGGTGTTGAAGAACTCAGCTCACTCATTGCTAACATTTTCTCAATTTCAGAAAGGGAGAGAGAGTTCCTCAGGTCCTGCTTATTAGCAATGATTAGGACAGGCACTCCTTGATTCTCAGATATCCTAGTAATCTTATGTAGTTCCGTTTTGGCCTCCTCCATCCTCTCAACGTCGACAGAGTCCACCACAAATACGATGCCATCAGTGCACCTTGTGTAGGACTTCCACAGCGGCCTCAGCTTCTCCTGGCCACCCACATCCCAGAAGTGGAAAGTGACCGTCTTCGAGTTGCCCAGCGTCACTTTGATTTTCTCTGTATTAAATCCTTTAGTGGGGACAGTGTTGACGAACTCATTGAACTGCAGTCTGTAGAGCACCGTCGTCTTCCCAGCGCAGTCCAGCCCCAGGATGACGATGTGAAAGCTCTGGAAGGAAGGCAGGCTGGAGAGGATCGGCGTCTGGTCCGAAAGTCCATTCCCCATTGCCAGAAGGGAAGGTGACAGCAGGCTGCCACGAGCAGAGGCGGCTCCCGCGGCTGCGCTCGGATCCTGCCAACGACACAAGCGGCATTAGATCCCGCTCCGCCTGCGCCGGGGCTGCGGGGCCGCAACGCGCCGGCCACGGCGCCGCCGCCCCGACTGCGGGGGCGGCCGCGGGCAG